>DWEC01002790.1:0-11284 GCA_018245735.1 Microceris miodesmiata
TAATTGCTGGTATTAATATAAAAACTAGTGGAAAATAACATTGTCACTGTAATATACTGGCACATTTATATATGAGAATAGACATGAGGCTAATGTCAAAACTTTAGTACAAATATTACAGATCCACAATAAAATATGATTATTACGTAAATATCATTCAAGGTCTAATTAGCACCTGTACATTTCATTGTACTGACACATTGTCAATTTTTACAGTGCATAATGTTACTTTAATCGATACACATTTAAAGGACCAGCAACTGTTACGCAACTCATGTTCAAATGAGCTGGGACGTTGTAAATATAAGCTAATTTTATCATCACACACATGTCCAAAGCATAAAAAAAAAACAAACACACAAATGGGATCTGTGTATTGTAAACACTAAAAAAGTGTGCCTCAACAAAAAGTTACATAAGAGTTTCTTGTGAATCTCACTACACAAACTGAATACTTGATACTAATACTTGATACTGAATACTTAAAGTCTGGCAGTACCCTTAACATTTCAACTCAAGAAAATACTGCCAATAGTTACTTGATTGAATTGAAAAACACATTAAAGTGTCCAGACAATCAATACTACAAGAGAATAGTGGGATTTAACCTAATATTTTCTCTACAACATTAGCTTAGAGCGACAGTTGACAATTTTACCTAAAATATTATGTTCTAACAAACATATCAACATGTTAAATGGTAATGGCTTATTGCCAAACAGTTGCAGCCAAATGCTGGCTACAATACTGCTGTTTGACTTCTCAGGGGCTGAATTAACTTGTTTTCTTATATATATTAATTGAAACATGAGATTCACATAGTTTTAATTGTAGCTATTTGCGACAAGTGAGATAAGTTACATATATAATTGTTATTGTTGAGTCACATGTATAAAACATTGTAATCTTAAGGACATTGCAAGGGTATGGTCATGGAAAAAGATCAGTATATAAAACAATGCTTTTTTCATTCAAAATTAATTCCTAATTTAATCATATTTACTAAAATTCTGTGATAATTGAATTCACTGTACAGTTAATAACTGAACAAGTGATTAATGTTATAATATATGAACAAATGTATAGTCCAAGTTATATAGTTTCTGAGCAAAATAATAGTTTACATTCAGAGCATCTGATTTAGGTATCAAACAAATCAATCATTTATAAAAATGCAATATACAGGCAATCTGTAAGCCAGCATTAGCAAAACAAGCATAATATTGGATGGAATGGTTGCTATTTGCTGAATGATTTACTGCATAGCTGCTGTAAATTTTACAACACCTAATTTTACAGTGTGTATGTTACGTTTAACACTATCTCTCAACTAGTTTATAATGAGTGGAAATTAAGAATTATATAAAATCTAATTTGCATTATCATTACTACAGTTCCACAATAAAATATATATGATTTGTGACAAACTAATAGATTTTTTTCCAGTCTCATTAAAATTGCCTATTCAATGTAGATATATTTTAATAAGAAACAGGCATGGTGGCCACAATAATATTTTAACTGTAGCTGTGAAACACACCTGTACGTAATCTCTAATAGAAATTCATCTTATTAAGAATTGGTTCATTAGAATGTTATTGTATATATAAAGATTAATGTGAAATAATTTAATGTCTAGTTTAGTATTTATTCATGCACAAATTAATGTATGTCTATATTATGTGTAGACCAAATATACTATATACTATTCAAAGCAACAACTGAATAGACCACATAATGTGTTGTGTGCATGTATAAAACAACTGTTGAATTTGTTTAAGGAAAAATATTCAAACATCAATCATTGAAATTCAAATCTGGTGTTGGTGTTTGTGAACAGCCTATATAAGTACCAATCAAAATGATTTAGTATTCAAAACGCTATGGCATGGGGTTGCTACAGCTTATGGAGGGCCTGATTAACACCAACCTTTACGTTGACGGTCTCCAAACCAGTAATATATTGCACTATACATAGTAATGAGCTAGTAAGTACCTTCCTCGTCTGATATTATCGACTCATCGGGCGTGCCGGCGGACGGGCCCCTCACGATGGTTGTGGTCCGGTTGTTCTGTAACCTTGTGAAGAACTCAACCGCGTAGTTGATCACGTCTCCTGGCTGCTCCAGAAGGTAGCTTATGGTGAATTCCAATAAGATCTCTCGGAGGTCATCAGGGACTTGTATGCGTCCGCCTTGAGGCCTGCTCATTTCTAACTGCGTCGCCTTGCTTCCTCGTTACTATCCCGCTCGCAGAAAGTCAAGCGACACGTGTGATTAGAATTCCGATATCAGAGCCATTGATTTAGCTGAAGCGACACACCAACGAGCAATCTTACCACGGGGAATAGCACTACATACAAACGTTAGTATTAAATAAAATCACACAATTATACTAGAACTATCTCAATAGTAGTCTCTACTACAAAATATTAAATGAAATGACACACTTTTCTCAAAATATTCCTCGTCCTCCAGCCTGACAAATATAAAATCTCCTTTCACTGAAAAGTAAAAATGGCGAATTCTGGATTGGCCTACTTCACTATTAACTCACAGACCACAGTTCAATCATTCAGTCTTGTTCGTCGTTGCCATTTGTAAAAATATTGATCATAGATATTTTGTATTTCAAGAGCTAAGCATACATTCGACACAACAATTTAAAAACTTCTTTGTAATAATTTACTAATAACACACTATTAATGTATTGATTTTCAAATACTGATCAATATTTCTAATTAAATAAATCCACTCGGCGAAACAAAAAAAAGACTGGCATTTAAACATTTACTGTAAAGTGTGGTATGTTCAATATGACGATACAACCCAGACTGCCTGAAAATTGTACCTTTTACCTTTAGCGAAATATATTGAATCTATTGTGTGTACGGACTTTACAAAAAAACAAAACAACAAAAAAATTATCAGTAAAAAATTTATGTTAGGTCCAAATTTTAAATGTTACTTTAAATTTAACTGTGTAATTTAGATTTAATTTAAATATATGAGTTATGTTAAGTTTACAGTAAGTAGATAAAACAGTAGTTTTATTTGTTACAAAGGGGCGTGGCTATGTGCGTAGCTATCATACATTACAAGCTGTTTGACTAGATATTTGTGTTGCATGTTGCATATTTGCACATATGTATTAGAATACTTATTGTAACGTAACGTAACTTCACACCGTAATTCCCAAAGAGTTAGGCAGAGAAATGCACGTTTATTATAACTCCCACGTTTTACCGGTTACATTTATGTCCCACTATGGAATAGATGGTGAGCCTATTGCCATGCATCGGGCACATATCCAGACTTCGAATCACTAGTAGAAAATCTAAATTAGAAAATTTTGTAGTGTTCGACCCGGGAATCGAACTCGGGGTCTCCCGTTCGACAGTCGCACTTGCAACCAACACGATCAACGAGGCAGTAAAATTTTCACTTACTGTATTTCTGAATTAACGGGTAGGGAATAATTACTTTTCATGAAGCGTTATAGATTTAAGTTCTTTCAATATAACAATGTTTAATCATCTATTGTATTTCATGAAAATATAGGTCTTCGCCAATTGATATTTAAATATTATACTGAACGACCTTTCCTTTATGAATTTAGGCGATACGAAGTTATGGAAGCGGTATACTGATGTAATTTGATTGTTATTATTACTATTATATCGTGGCATCAAATTCCTTACGGATAGTTCACTTTATATATGCACACCGCCAGTCGTCCAGAACATGTACTGGTAGATCAAGGAGCTGGTAGTGGGAAATAAGCAAATGGAATTCGAGAGAAGGAATCCAGGAAAAATAAATGAAATTTGGAAATATAATACATTTTACTGTTTAAATTATATATTTATTTACGTAAAGATTTCTACATTTTTACACATCATCATTACACATCAGCTTCAGCGATATCTAAGATTTTTTTCCGCAAATAAGAGTATTTTGTTAAAGCATTTTTAACGGGGAATACTAAGGTGTGTTCTGGCGATTGATAGGGATTGAAATCCCGAATTTCCGGTACATAATCGTCGTCAGAAAACAAATCTACCTCCCGTATTTCAACGGTCTTTAGTGTAACGCATCCGCATCCCTCTAAAAACGTGCACAATGCTTGGATGCTCCTAATACTTAAATATTCTGTGTATTCAGACAGAAATACGAACGAACAGCCTGGAGACTCGAACACTTTATTCATAATGACGCCAGCCCAGTTCGTTAAAATATCATATCTTATTTCTAAATCTAGTGTCACCCAAGGTTTTGGTATGATAAAAGTATTACCGTGGTGTATATTAAAAAGCCACGGTTTTAAAAATTTTACAAGAACGATTCTGTTTTCGTAATAGCCAACACGTCTGACGATTTTTCTTAGTTCCAAGTCAATTAACTTAGACGTTAGAGATTGCTCTTCGCAGTTCAGATGAACCTGTAAGATAAAAATATTTTAGTTAACAGCATACGAACAATTAAAATGATTTACAAACATCTTACCCCTTATTTCATGGGACATCTTCGAGGAAATACAGACGTGGTATTACGTTGTGTATGTATCGCATTACTTTTCATTGTATAACAAAAAATTGTATTCCTTCTCAACAATACAATAAAAAAGCCATTCGTACCAACCTGCAGCTCCTTGAACGTTGCACCTTTTTCCTGTCGATCGTTAAGAAACGAAACTATTGGATCTTGCAGACAT
Organism: Microceris miodesmiata; assembly: GCA_018245735.1. NCBI lineage: Eukaryota > Metazoa > Arthropoda > Insecta > Lepidoptera > Hesperiidae > Microceris > Microceris miodesmiata. The sequence continues at coordinate 4,714 of DWEC01002790.1, forward strand.
AAAACTTGGTCTTCCATGAATTCCACGATTGATTCACTGAAATGACATCAATTTTTATGGTCAATATTAAGATCAATGATATGTACATTATATTATTCGTACGATTTATTTCGTTTCATCGACTTCATAATCCTTCAAATCTTCAAAATCCTCCAAATGGTTAAATGATTTCATAGGTACGAATAAACATAATCTATATGTACATTATGTATATTGTTTATAAAAACTTTGTGTAAAACAAAGCTGTATGCCAGGGATTGGAATCTTAGATATCCAAAGTGGATGGTCGAATACAAAACTGCTAGACTATCACTGGTTTCGTTATATCCATAACATATTATAACATAGAATTAAAAAAAATATTTTCATAATATTGTGGACTAAAATTGTTCCTAATGATTGAAGTATAATAACGCGATCTGAATATCTAAGCAATGTTAGTGTCATGCTAAAGCAACATAAAAATTGATTTGGACGCATTCGTTTTTGTCTGTAACAAACCATTAAAAATATTTTGAAGATATATTTTATAGATATATTTAAAAAATACCAACAATACAAACCTATGCAGTATTTCCAAATGCTTCTCCAATGGACAATTTTCGTATATTTCACGAAACACTTTAACATTACTTTTGCTCCTCCAGCCAGCTACTCCAGATTTCAATTTGAATTTCATTTCGATATCCAGAACATTGAGTTGTTCTTCTTGTATGAGAGTTCCAGATGATCCTACTATCAATGGGACGGTTACAGAGATTATATCCAGTATATCGCAACTCTGCAACTCGAATAAGACGCAGTTTATATCCGGTGCGCCTTTGATGTTCGTTTGGGACACTTCCGAATTCAAAATATTCACCAAACTGACTGCAAAGTCAGCGTTCAGTCTGCTTAACCATCTACGTCGATAGCTGGCTGATATTTTAAAAGATGACCGTACGATATCGTTAAATTGAACTCTATTCATTTGATTATTAAGTACTTTTTCCTTTGCAGCTAAGGAGCTGGACTTTCGCAGATGCTCGATAGCGGTGCGCAATGATTCTTCTGAATAAACTTCGTAAATGCTATAAATTTTCTTAGCGGTTTTAGGCTCCAAGTCTTTATTGTATGAATGCATAACCGTTAGTATGATGCCTTCTTTCAGAGTGGCGAATTGTGGGTCAGACGTGACTGGGGTTCTGTACAAGTTGAAGAATTTATTTGTTGACGACGAAGTTATAGTGTATTTGTTATTGAAATCATCATAATCTGCGGCGATGCAAGGCGCCGACTGTGTGTATATGCCCTTTTTTAATATTTGCGATATTATCCACACTAGCTCTAGCATTAATATTCGGCCTTCGTTGACGTACTTCGTCATGTTCGCACAATGGCGAATTTTTAACTTACGTAGAAGATCCTCGTATTTATAAATCAAATGCCGGTGACGCCTCAGTTCATTCAGAATACAATCCTTTTTATGCGCATACTTCGAATTCGTTTCGAGAAGTGTAGCACGTCTGTGACAAATCCGGCCAGTCTTCTTTGGGTCCTTTAACGATAATAGAGTTCGTGCGACAGTATTTTTTATTTTCAAACAACCCGCTTGCGAGTTTGGACTCATAATGGTCATTGCGGCTTTGCACATAATTATGATGTCATCGTCTTGAGCTGACCACTTTGTATGTAAATCAATGTGTCTGGTCTTTGGCACTTTTTCCGTTGGTGGAAATTCATCCACAGCTTTTCTTAACAGTTTTTTGTTCCCCGTGGTCTTACGCTTCTTAAATTTTTCGACTTCAGGTGCTTTGACAATACGCTTCTTCCTTCTGATTATTTTGGATTTCAAGAGTTTGCTATTTCTCAAATATAATGTATTCCATAAACGAGGAATATCCATGAAGACACTGGAATGAAATCCGCAAGGTCCCTTTCCGTCGCCGTAGACATCACCTGTGTCGTATAATTTCACTTCGCTCTCTTTCCTTATTGGAATGTTTGAGTAATATCGTTCCCGCTTCTCCGCAGTCACCTCCGTATTTATGCTAATACTGTACACTTCGTCCCAATAATTCTTTACATCGTCGAATGTTTCAAAGTAGAATTTTTTTTCAAGGGCCTTTAAATCTGCATTTTTCCTGGGCCACTCTCCAATAGTATCGATTATTTTAGCGTGCCGATTTACGTAAAACACGTTCTGTTTCGCATTTTGTACGTGATTGAGACTTGACAAAAACTGAACGAGACCTAGTTGCGCTAACACTTTGATACCGTTACGGATAGAATTCTGCATACTTTTAGATTGTATTATTGCTCTATATAGATCAGCTGGTGCATCTCGGAGTTGCACTTTCAATAAATCGTCACTCACTTTTAAATGTGCTATATCAGATGAGCCAACATTGCTTATGTTACCAAGCGCAAATTCTATTGTCATTTCCGGCATTATTGTCAACAATGAAGAAACACCAGCTGGAAAGCTAAATGATTCCACTTTCATAGAATTAAAGTACACAAAGTGTATAATGAGCTCGTGTAGTTTTTGTATCTTCATATATCTGGGATAGGCAAACTGTGAGAGCGGCCGCGTTACATTTTCATTAATTAAGTTCTTTGTTTTCGTTTTTCTACTCACTACTGACTTCAGACATATATCTTTGTACTTAGCTTTAATAACTGGACTCGTAGACTTAATGTGTGGAGCGCAAATTAACACGGAGTATTTCTGATGAAAACCTGGCCACTTTATTTTCAAAATTTTTAGTTGACCATCAGTGACCAATTTTTGCACAAATAGTTTTAATCCTTTTGTATCCATGGGCGGTTCACCAGTTCTTTCAGAAACTAATGCACTTAATGTCTGGTAGCCACCAACTGCCTGTTTTTCTTTAATAACTTTGAGCAATCCATTCGCAAAACGCAGTTGTCGTAAGCTGAGACTCTTTTTTGAATTTAACAACGATTCATGATTGAATTTCTGCAGACCATCAAGTACTTTTACTTCAAGTATTTCATCTTCCATGGCTTCAGTGACTGTGTTTTTATCTTCACCCAGTTTCAATTTCTTTCTTGGAACATCATTAATCTCTGAAGTGTCCTCATCAGGGTCTGAAATAGTGGCTTGAGTATTATCAAAGTGTTGCAATAATTTCTTTTTTTCCTCTGCATACTTAATATCCATTTCAGAAGTTGCAGCTACTGCAATATACCTGGAATATATGACAATCGACAATCAGTTTTATTTTAAAAATAACTAGTTCTTTAAAGATGTTAAGTAAGTAAGTCAATAGGAGTTAAAGCATATGGAGCATTGAACTATTTGTTCAAAATAACTTTTTTATTTAAAAATTTTCTACAGAAATTAATTTAATTTACTGCCCTGTTTTTTTCGAGTGGTTGCATACGCGACTGCTAATAGAGAGATTCTGGGTTCGATATCCAGATCAAGTACTATGATGGGATTTGTTTAAACTAGTAGCAATTTCAAGTAGTGGATTGGAGTCTGGATCTGTGCCTGGTGTATGTCAATAAGCTCATCACCTATTTCATGGCGGGACGTAAACGTCCTCTTCATTGACTAAGACTAACTAACTAACACACCTTTGCCTACCCATTCGGGAACTATGTTAATTTAACTGATGTGGATGGATTCAATTTACCTTGCTGTTCTTTGCCTGCCTTTATCTTCAAGAAATTCTCTCACGATGTTTCTAGCTCTGAATGTGCGACAAATTGTCCTGCTCGTATAGAATTCTACACCTAACAGTTGGGCTATTTCCACTTGGGTCAAGCCCTTCAGACCCGCATCAAGGAACCTTTCATATGCTTGTCTCAATATGTTCACACCAACTTTGTATTGGCTTTCTAGTTCAACACTATTTTTTTCATCATCAGATGGTGATGATTCATTATCTGAGGCTGCTAGTGCAATAAACTTCCGCTTTTGTGGTCCTGGGTGTTTTTCTTTCTTTTTATCTCCGTTAGGAGTAATCTTATCATCTGACACTTCTTTATCAGTCTGCAATGTTTTTTAATATACCCGATTAAATATGTAACCATAAATCCTGTATCAATGACAATTAGAAAAGTGACTATTTAACACTATTGTAGTAAGCAAATACATTAAATGATACTTACAAAACAGAATACATTGATAGTTTTCTTAAGTTTCTTACATTCTGGTTGTGTTAGAAATCCTTTTCTCATAACTACATCACATCTTTCACTATAGTCAGGCTGGCTTAGTAAATACTGTGTAAGGTTATGTAGTTTACCTATTTTCGGCATTGAATGTATTCTGCTTTGGTGGAATCTCTTCAACCTAAGCAACAAGCTCTTGATTCCTCTGCCAGAAGTGACTTGAGTCAAACACTGAACCCTTATCAGATCTAATTTCCGCAGGTGTTTCCTGTTATAGAATAGGAGTTTGGATTCTTTCACTATTTTTGTCAAATTCGTTTTCCCAATTGTCATTTGTCCCTAAAATGTTCAGTATATTATTCATGTAATACAATTAAAAAGAAATGTGTGATTATGAAGGATATTTTGGGATAGCCTCAGTATTGCCTTAGATGTGACATAGCCAGTTATTAAGGTTTTAAGGTTTTACTATTAAACTGACTCATTTTAAGTTCCAGTGTTCCAGGTTCTAATATTGCCCCGTTTTAGATGCAAACACAGAAAATTATTTCTGTTCAGAAGCTGTGAGATCCCAAGCAGCCGATCACTTTATGGTTGGCTGGTAAATATTCAAACATTTAATTATAATAAGAATACATTTCATTATATTAATAAAAAGAAGGAACATTTAATCATAATAAGAACATATTACAGACAACGAAAGGGAAATAATGCATAATCTTAAATAACATGGTTTTTGTCCAGGAAGAGCTAAGCTTTTTATTAACTAAAACAGTTTCTAATATCATTAGCAGTGAAATACTATACAAAAACACTCAATTCAATTTTATTTTAAGATACCATTTTTTTAACAAAAGTGCCTATGAGTATTAAATAATACTGAAACCGCTTACATTTTCTCGTGCCTTTCCAACCAGTTCTAACATACAGTAGTGTATAGGTGTGAGCTGTGCAGCACACGACAAAGGCATATGCATGGCAATGGCATGCCACCTCTCTTCAAATGACGCTACCATTACAAATGTATTCTCATACTGCTTCATCACCTCTTCATATGTCATTTCCATAATTGAAAAGCGATTTAATAAAATTCTTGTTTCATAGTTAGCACATGAGCCATATTCATTATCTACAGGGTGGTACTCATAAGGGCCATCTAAGTAGTCTGGCTGAAAATAAATTCCAAAAATCAGGTGAACATCTATATAACTTTTTTATATTATACAATGATTGGTTTATTATATTAGCAGTGAAATATATTGTTGCTGTAATATTACTGTTTATTGATTACCTTGAGACAATGTGTGGGTTGTTAATTAAAACATTATGATGTACAATTTGACTTCATTGTTTCTATTATAAAAACTTTTTACTGATATTTTCTAATATTGTTTGTGTAACAAGAGGTACTCACAGAGGTCATAACATTCAATGAAAATGCACAAATAATATTAGATGAAGCAACCTCTGTAAATCAGGGTCTATGATGTTGGAATATTTTCTTTTCAGTGTCTTATTCAGAATGATAAAACACATAAGACAGACAGACAATTTGCGAAATTGTCCATCATTCAGTTAAGCAGTGAAGGCTGAGTTTTCTATTCAGCATTGTGCTGTCTTTGATAATACTGTAAAAATGTGTCTTATTTATATAAAGGTTCATGACCATAATTGATATGTAAGGGATTCCAACCACCATCTCAGGAAGCCAAGTTAACCTCACTTGCACATGGTACACCCTGCTAAGACAGACAAGGCTCTGTTGACCTGCTGATTGTGGTATAGTGCGGCTTAAATAGGCACGACTAAATGCCCTGGTCGCCGACAGATAGCAGCGTCGGCGGTGCGAAAAGCCGTGCCCTGCGATCTCCAACCCGCATGCCCTGCGTGGAGATTCCGTAAACTCCATAAACCCCCTTTTGGGGGAGCCCTATGTCTAGCAGTGGACAAAGATGGGCTGATGATGATGATGATGATGACGATGATGACGATGACCATAATTATTTTATCATTATAAAGCATTATATTTGTAAATAAATATTTCAATACTTACAGGATCCAATAGTTGACCGCTTAATTCGTCAACTATTAAAAATCTATCCCAAATATCTCTTACCGGCACAGGATCTGGGATTTTATAAAATGTAACGCACTTTGAATTTTTAATGTAGCCCCAAAATCTTTCCCTCATTTTGTTAGTGATAGGTGCTGAAATACGCTTTTCTACATGTTTCCATAATAAATCAAATCCGATTCCTTCCAGGCCATTGAGCGCGATTTCGTCAATTATTATTTGTTTAAAATTAAAGGTGAACTGTTTAAATGAAGTGTTAATCATTTTATCACGAAATATTAAACGAATAAATCGTTTCGCATTTTTCACAATGAAATCAATATCATAACAAGTTTGACATTTGAATTATGACATTTCATTCAAGTGCTTATT
>DWEC01002791.1:0-11282 GCA_018245735.1 Microceris miodesmiata
TAACACATCTCCATCCTTACAAACCTGACTTGTTACCATACCCATCACTATCTTCATACATACATTTTCTTTTTCTGTTATCTCTATTGAATGACACATAAGTAAAATACCTAATGGCCCCTATTATTATTACTTATAATTAGATCCCTATAAGGTTCTTATAACATACAATCTCCTTATCTGATTATTATTTTCGCAGGCCACGATAATACCGTAGATGATATGAGCGGATGATTGCAGGGTGCATAGGGGAAAAATGCAATTAATTTTATCACAAAAGCCTTCCGCGCCTTGTTGGGTGGGGTGGGCAACTATGCAATAGTAAGGATGTTTCATTTGTACTCGTATTGGGACAACTGCGGATATATGATACTGTGTATCAATACGACCTTTTCATCCTGCTTTTGTCCATGATTTTACCGTTTCATTCCGCGATAAAAGTGCCTTTATATTGTTATGTAACATTACGCCTGTAATCTGCGAAGGAATATTACCTATATACATATGAGTGTAATACACTTCCACGTTTCACTAGCTTCATAGTGTGATTTACCCTAAGCAGTGATAGCATATTTATTGCTTTCAAATTTAGATTCCTAGTCCACCTATCTTGAGTTCAAATCCGAATGCGTGATTATTTACAAAATAAATTTCCTTTTTATATTAAGTATTACTTGCCATGAACGGCGAAGGTGAACATTGTGCGGAAACCTGCAGACCTTAAATTTCCCAAAAAAAAATGATCACTAAGGCGTATGAAGTTATGAACCGGCACTCGGTCAACGTGGCAAACTATGACCGTAACACTCTTATTATGAGGGGAGATCAAAAAATGTTATTTTTATAATAATGCTTTAAATTAGGTAGCTGAATGAGCTACATTATAATTTCTAGAGACATAGTTACGTAGGAAATTTTATATGCGAACACAAAATATATAAGTATGTACACATATGCATGAGCATATGTTGTGTATGAACACAACATTTGTCCTGAGTGGGAATCGAACCCACAAACTTCGGCGCAGTACCCAGGGTTACAGTGACTAACTAATGGATGAACAGGTTAGTCCAATATAAAATTTATATGCAAGAACCTTGATTCATTAACCCATTACTGATTTTGGGTTCGCCTCTCGTACCCCTATCTGGGTGGGTTCAAAATCTGCTCTCCATTGTAACAAAACAATGACCCTTACCTCACTAAGCCCGGACTTGAACCCGGTACCCTCCCGAGTTGAAATAGGTCATTATCGGCTTTCGCTAATCCCGGACATTTAGGGATCCACCTGACCGGTGGCCTCAGGCCTTCAATGTGTTTTAATTGGCACCATAAAGTCAAACGTGGAGTAAGTATAAATAACAGATTTTTAAATACATATTTTTTTTGTTATCTCAATACATTTATTATGTTTGTATATATCTATAAAAAGTATGTAGTACATAATTATAATATTCACGGATTAAAGTAGATTGTTGGTGGATAATGAGTAATTATTTTATTAAACCATCACTCCAGGTCTCTTTCGTCATAGGCAGAGGGCACTGAGGTAGCAGGACATGTAACACGAAGATATTAAAATTATTATATTACCGGGGATACACAATGTATCTATACCCTATACCTTAGCTTGTTGTAAGATTATTATTATTACTACTTCTGGTACGGATACAGCGTTGTCCTTAACATATTTCCAAAATATTATCATTTTCCACACATTTGTAAGATTAATTAGTCACTATTCAAAAAGAGCCGAAAGAAAATCCGTGTCCAGCAGCGTAATGTTAACAAGTCTACAATGTTGATGACTACAAAACGTTCAATACAACTGATGGATATATGATATCAAAAATCAATACGTATCGTCATCATCATCAGCCTACTGCCGTCCACAACACATCCCGCGGGTAATTTAAAACATTTATTAGAAAACGGCAGAAAGTGGCAGTGATAGCTTAGTGGATAAGAATTCAGCCTCTCACTCCGGAGGTCTGGGTTCAAATCCATGGCGCGCACCTCTTTACCAAAGTGCGTTTTAAATTTAAATATCACTTGCTAACAGTGAAGGAAAACATCGTGAGGAATTTATAAAAAAAAAATATATTTTCTGAGATGTGTGAAGTCTGCCAACCCGCACTTGGCCAGCGTGGTAGACTATGGCCTTAACCCTCTCAATATGTGAGGTGACCCATATTCCAACAGTGGAATTATAATGGGTCGATTATTATTATTTTATTATATTAGAAAACTATATTAAGTAAATCTTATATATTGGTTATTATACCTAAACTAAAAAAAACGTAATATATGGCCTGTAATCCCTGAGGGGGTAGGCAGTTCATTATTATAGCAGTGCATATTACATGTTATTATAGTCATTCTTACTTTATTCGTAACTCATTAACGGCTTAATGAGTAGCTTCAATTCATATACTTACCTATAGACGAGTTGGTTCCATATATGAAACCCCACGTCTCAATCAAGGACCCCACACGTTTCCCTACAGGCCTACACTATAACATAAAGCCTAGTCGCCTGGAGCGATAAATCTGTATACCCTATAATTATTTGTCGGCTTACATTAATAATGTATAACTCGATCAAATGTGACCCGTGTTAAGTGCCCTGCACACGGTCCGCGAATGTTTGTTTTATATTTGCACATAGACGCAGACGTAGGTATGAAATAAACAACGCGATTCGGCGATACTCGTCTGAATTGATGGTATAGTTTCATTATGTAGATAAACATAGCTCTACATAATGTTTGTCTTAGTTGATTACATCATTTGATTTAGAGCTAAAGTCTAACAGAATTTTTTTTAGTACAAATATTAAACAAGGTTTTTTCTCTCTTATTGTTTATATATTTAAATTTAATTATTTCTATAACATGTACATGTTTGTTAATATTTATACTTTGAATCAATTAACAAAAAGTGTGTCATAATAACTAAACCTGAAAACAATAAAAATAATTAACGTGAAACTACAAGCTAAAGCTTGTTGTAATTTTTTTAATGAATTGACGATCACATACACATACGGCCTGTATATAATACACATGTACACCGAATATAGACCTTAGACCCACGGCAAGTTACCATTCTTATTTGGTGGATATTACAATTGCCAGAACGAAACGGTTTGGTTCCAAGTTTTTTATCCAGGCAGTCAATAAGTGGAACACCTTGCCGGCGTCTGTGTTCCCGGACACATAGCCAAGAACTCCTCAAAACCAGGGTGAATAGGCTCTTAGTAGGGATTCGTGCTTCATCTTGGGTTGCATCTGCGCTTTTCATTATGCGGGAACGTGGCCAAACGTTAGTTTTATAATTATGTTAAACAAATTGTAGGTTAGTCGGTGTGTACGCTTCTTAACATAATCGAACATGAGCGTGTTATTCCGTAAATTAAAATCCACCTTCGCACGCATAATCGACTGAATAAATATCGTCAACTACCGCGTGTTCTCGATAGCTGTTCGGAAAATCCGATGTCGCGTCGTGTCATAACGACACAAGTTATATATGTACCTATAATTTACAAGTTCTATGTTCAGTTACAGGTGGAACGTTATGAGTTCTAGGTATAAAAGAAGTTTATTTATATTTCCAATAGATAAAACTTAAGTCTGTTTATATTGATTTGTGCTTACTTCTGTCATTAGAAGTATAAATGCTACCGCACAGTACTGAAGATTTGCCTGAATCCTATTGTATTACTCATACGCATATAAGCTGGCTGATTACGATTTGGCGCAGTTGGTATTGGAACAGCCATATGCTTTGGTCGTCTATGGTCAGCAGCATATGCGGTACGAGGAGTCATGCTTTGCGATCCCCAACCCTCCGTGCCCTGCGTTGTGATTATGACAAAAACCCTTTTATCCAGTAGTGGATTTAAACAGATGATGATATAGAAAGACATAAGCTACTATACAGGTGAATTTATGATATAAAAAAGCACAATGTATCATATTGCCCAAATAATATTAAGTATTAATGAAAAAAAATGTACTACATTCATTTATACAGGTAATCGTTGCAAATGATGAATCGATAGAATCTCTAGGAGAATCGATTCCGAGAGAAGACGACAATATTTCTCTTCGAAAGACATATGGTAACACTCGCGAATTGATTTGCGTTCAAAATGTTAATAAGATTCTCGACATCGAGTCGCGACGCGTTCGTGTTCCTTTCTTCTCCGAAGACAATGGTCCTGTCCTGATATTATCAGGCACTGGGATGCCTTACAAGAAGTATGTTGTTTCTTAACACCGGTTACTGTAATATTATAGAATGCTTTGGGCGATGAACATGAAAAAGGTGTATTAAATATTTTCTTTTCATATCTCAAGTTAAGCAAGTGGGACTCGATTCGCGGTAGAAAATAATTATTATTACGAAACTATGTATAAGATTCCATGGCTCCACCAGGAACCAGTTCACAGTAGTGGGACATAAAAGGGTGACATCCATAGCTAACCAAATGGAACTCATGTCGTCTGGCATGCCAAACTGTAGATAATAATTTCATTATTTATACTCATCATCTATTCTGAGATATTGCACGCAGACTTTTGAGAACAAAATCAGCGTAGGATAAAGTATTTTCTAGTAATTAAAAATCTGCTGTATTAAAAACGATATTTGAACGAGTTTCATGCTACCGTGGAGTGAATTGATAATAACTCGCGTTTCTTTAAAAGTAGAATTAACCGATTCCATTCTGTACTGACGATGGCAAGTCACGGTTTCTTTAATATGTGTATATATATATTAAAAATTCCGTTTGTGGGTAGGAAATTGGTTACAATACATGAATAAAAAAATCTAGAAACTTCGAAAGAAAAACAATGATATAACTGTATAGTATCCAAAGAAATACTTATTGATGACACAGCGTTATTTCGAGATCATTCTGGAACAATTCATCTGCTGTCGCGACAAATGTTCGGAGAATATTGGTTTCTCCATTTCTCGTATCTAATAAGTGCGTGAGAAGAAAATGTGTCACTGCACCAGTTGTAATATTGTCTTCACAGTTAAATCCTTTATTATTCATGACTATGACAATTTTGAAACAATTTAGTTTCTATTTTGAGACTGTCTATTCTTTAATAGCTTGACATAGTTGAAGATAATATTTTTCTAATTTATAATCTGAAGTAGGTTATGACACTTTTGATTCTGAGAGGAGACGTAAGTCCAAGAATGAATCGATAAAAGAGTTTGATAATGATGATGATGATGGTGACAATGTTGATGATGATGATAACGCATTTATTACAACGCCATTTAAATTAGGTATGAAACGTTGTAACGCAGTTATTTTTCCATTATCGTGCATTGGACACCTGAGTGAGTTTGTTCTAGCGAATGCCTACGGCTCGTTACGTAATGCGGCACAAGATCGAAACAGTTGGATAGCTACAATTCAGGAACTAGGGCAGGTTGGGAATGCGGAAGTCGGCAACCACTCGGTTCACGATTGATGACACTGTTTGAAAGGTTGCTCGGCGCTTGTTCGGTAACCTATTTTTTGAGTACTTTTAAGTGACGAGACTTTTTATTATTACATATTCAATACAAATTATGGGTAGTTATGTAGAAATATGTAATTTTTAAATGTTGTACGACATTTCCACTTATAGCTATCTGGTAGTCAGAGAAGTATAGTACAATTAGCGAACAGCAGTCGCTCCTGCAACCACTCGACCAACGAAGCAGTCAAATAATAATAATAATAATAAAACAAACCATATATATCGCATTTATTTCTTTAATACATCCAAATTAAAGGAGCTTTCTTGAAAATTGTTACAAGTTACAACTAGATTATAGGAATGAACATATTATAAATAAACATTTGTTACGCATTTCTGTTTATTAAATTATTCCAATAAACCGTGAAACTGGTGGTGATTAATCAAACATTTCCAGTAATTTTGAATGAAACGTCCACTACGCCATTGTTAATAAAACTCCAACAGCGCTGCGGTGTTGCCGGCTTGATAACGCATTTAACCGTAAAAGAGTAAGCGATAAAAGATAAAATATTTACACGTGTAAATCTCAAATTTCTTAATGATTCGTATGACTGAAAAACAGCGCATAGTAGGACCATAGCCTCGTGTCAGCATGGGCTAAGTCATGCTCTATTGCTGATGTTTAGTTTGTGAGGCGCAATTTTTGTAGATTACTTGTTTGTCGGTTTTTACGCAGCAATAAATATACCATTATTATTAAATATGACTAAATTTGTTTGATAATGTCCTTATATTAGGTTGAGCTAAGGATGGTTCAATAGTCAACTTTTAATGCCTATATCAGGTAAAATTGCAGTCAAACACCAGAATATCTCTAATTAAAGAAATGATTATCTTATTTAAAAATTCCGTTAGGAGATTTTTTCCAGCTTATTTCATCAACCCAATTATTATTAGCTAAAAAACTTTCAAAAGCAATGAAAATGGCATTGAACATATTATGTTTATTCTTTGTTTGTATGTACTCGTATGTAAGTTAAAATTAATAAAATTGTTGACATTGAATGAAATATTCAAAGGCTACTAATGTTATCTGATCATTATAAAGGTTTTAATAAGAAGCCACAAAAGCGTATGTCACGTACTATCGAAAAGATGTTCAGAATCCCATATTCTGTGTGAAGTTCCATCCGCTGCTTAAACACAGAAGTGTAGTCTATATCTTTTATTAACAGTTATATTTGAAAATTTATATAATATTTTTAGAGTTATAAGGTCATTATCGCAGTGCGTTAGACGTAAGGATAGACGTAAGGATAGACGTAAGGATAGAGGTTATGAAAATTAAACAAATATCTAACAATAATAGGCTTTACTACATAAAACTGTGTCCTGTTATACGTAGGTACTGTATTATTTAATGGACGCGTTCGTGATTTTAAAGGAACACCAATAAAGTCATTTGACTTTTCAATATCAACATCAATGATTTTATCGTTCTACAGTTGGCCACGGGTCCGTTTCGGTACAAAAAGGTCGTTTAAAAATAACGTCATCCCCATATCTCTTCTCATAAATGTCTGCTGTCTAGCAGACATTTATCTTAGCTTATCTCTCAATAGCCAATAGTACAACATGATCCTTATTGATCCAACATTATTGGATGAAAATATTTCACGCGCAATTTTACGGAACCACAAATTAATATATCATATTTTAATGAAGTTCCGCAGTCGAAAAAATTCGTTAAAAAGTTATTAATATGCGCAACTCTGGCACCCGATACCGTGCATGCTGATACACTGACTTATTTCCCGAAGCGTGCGTTGATGTTGCCTGTTATATGGAAATATTATTTATTGAAGTGCTTCCGGTAGAGCGCAGTAATTGTGTTTACCGTGTGATCATTTCATGAGATATGATGCGTGAAACGGAAGTTATAAACATAAAGAACATAGATTTGAATGTGAAGCTTCAAATTTTCATTATTTTTTATTATTATTATTAAGCTTGAGGCTTTGGGAGAGTGTTCTGGATTCTAATCTTACAGCGCACCTCATTACGAAAAAAATTGCTTTTAAAATTAAATATCACTGGGGTAAACGTGAGAGTGAGGTAAACGTAAACATCGCGAGAAAACCTGAACATTTCTCCAAAATGTTCTCCATGAAGTCTACCAACCTGTACTTGGCCAACATGTTAGCGCAGTAACCTGGTTTATACATATATGAGAAGGGTTGATAATAACGGTATTACGTATGTACAAAATGGATGTGATGTTAAGTATTCATTGTGCTCTCTATAAACACATATAATTAAATATACCAGACGTTACTGTGCGAATATCCATTGTTAATAAATAAAGTTAGTGACTTTGTAACAATGAATTAATAATGCCGCGTGGATGCGGATTGTTGGAAAGTAACGTTAACATAAATCATTAATAAATGTTCGATCATGTGCAACCACAAAAACTAGCTGACAACGTGATATTGGGCAGAAGGCAATCCCTTTGAAAATAATTGTTGAAAACACACGTTAACAGTCTAATGTGACTTCAATAACGGTATATTTTCATTTGAAACGAATCGCATATTAACGGAACATCTCGACTGTACTTCACGAAGAAGTAGACAGAACAGTGTACTACAATTAGACGTTTCACCAGTTACGTTTACGTTTCACGATAGAATAGATCGAGAGCCTATTGCGATACACCGGGCATAGATCCAGACTCCATGTTACCACTAGGAATTTCCAGTTAAAGACCCCGACAGTACTCGACCCGGCTTTTAAATCTATGATCTCTCGCTCAGCAGTCGCACTGGAAACCATTCGGCCGACACGACAGTATTAAAACAGTATTAAGATAAAACTTTAAATCCGTTTAATAAATTCCATATAAATCATAGACATAAATAATTAATTATAATATAATTACAAAATAATAAGGAACCACACAACATATTAAGAAAGTTGAATGAGTCGTAATATGTATGAGAAAACAATAAAATAAGAGTCCCGCTCATTATGGACTTTTATGAATTATTGTTTATGGGCGTTCTTTAGTCTGTTCGCATTCGATACATCTCAATTACGATTAAAGATTTTGACAATAAAAATGTATACTTGTAAATGTAGAAGTCTGATCGTAAGCTGGTAACTATAAGCGATTGTAGTAAAAATATTATGTTTGAGTATTTCTATAAAAATGATAAGCTAATTTAGATTCAACTTTTAACCTTTCATACACGATGTGTATAGCATCGTAATATAGGATTAAAATAGTCTTTACGGAAATAAGCAAAAAGTTCAACACTGAGAATGTTATATAATTATAACAAGAATAATTTAATTAGGATTTCATGTTCCCAGTCCTGCACACGGTCCTGCATGCTTCATATCCCACAGTCTGGGATTAAAAGAGGACTAACAGTCTCTCTAAAGAATCAAAATTTGATAAATAAATTGCAATTAAATTCAAATTTTCAATAAATTAAATTCATTGGTGTACCATAATCATCATAAAAAGTAACTTGGAAATTATTATTGAGAGATTATTACCAAAATATCTATATATAATATTCATTACATTATGGATACAAATTTGAGCTATAAATTTTATATCGCCTCATCGCAATCATGTTATAGTCAGAATAAATCCTTAAAACAGTAAAATTGAATACATTAAAGATAATTTTCTTCATTTTGAACATTATAATTACACCTGCTTTATTTATAGATGCAATAATACATTCGATTTACATAAATCGCCTTTTAATTACACCTTAGAATTCATAATTACATAGAGCTATTTTGTATGTGTGTATTTTATGTGTGTGTACAGTGTACAGGGGATACGGACGCAACATTGAAAATATAAAATGAAATATTTTGTTAACTACCATATTATCTTTTATTAAACATACTTGTGACGAGTCTATTCTATATATTACATTTCTCTTCAAGTTGGTTGCTTGTCTCATATAAATATATAATATTATGTCTAAGTTTAAAAATATTGTCGTACCTATGTCCTAATGATACACATAGTTTGTTTAATTTAGTCGCGTTCGCAACTACGAGATCAACGGAGCTGTCTATGAGTCTCAAGTTTAGGTATTCATTAATTATTTAATGCATTAACTATTTAATCTGCTGAACATCCAAACGTTACACAAAGGACGCCGCTTGACGGGTAAAGATAAACCTATTTATAATCTATGCGTCTAATAGATGACAAAAAACATGAAGAATTTAGATTATTAAAAATAAACTTATCAAATTATCTGATTTATAATTAAACACCGAAGTTGTTTTATACTGTAATCTTCGGTGACATTTAACAGCTAATAGCTTATAGGAAGTGACGTCACAAATCAGGTAAGTGCCTACCCTCGTCACGATAAAATTTTAAATTATACACACAGATAACGGCATATTCACACTGAATTTTACGCTAGTAGCAATTGGAGGCGAAGAGCTGACGATAGATCAGTGGCGTGCTATTGAACATGCCCATGAAGAGCAGGAGACGCTAGAAGGCTGATGATGATGATGATCATATTCATAATAATGAGTCAGCTATTTAATGGTCCGTGGGTAGCTTATTAAACACTATTCTTATTACTATTTTATGAACCCTTCCTTATAAACCATACCTTAGTATGTTTAAAAATGAACTTTATGAAGTGGATTGGCATCTACTGGAGAAGCATACGTCTATAAAGTACATTATTGCTCTCTAAAAACGTGATATTGTGAAACATTGTACATGTTAAAAATACTACTAGCCATAACACATGTATACTTTTTAAAGTACTTCAGTTAAAAGTATATTAGATAGGTCCAAAATTAATCGGGATTTTTTTGACTTTTTTATCATTTCACTGCTGGAGTACGGGTCTTCCCAGACATTCCCAAAAGTCCCGGAATGAGAGGCTGAATTCTAAGCTACTAGTAAACGTTATATCTTACTTACTTATGTGTACTCATCGGGTTATCCCGCAAAAACATACGTGAGTTAAGCCGGCACATAATTCAGTTATACATAAATGAACTGTATCTACATGATAAAATTCCATATGGCACATAAAACATAAATGATGTCCATCGATACTGGATAAATTTTATTGGACACATACCTTTTTATGGTGTTGTAAAGCAGTGTACATAGACCCTAATCCGGCTGTTAAAAGGTCCTGTCTGATATTGGACACCTGTCGACATGCCGCTACAGGTTTTTTCAATCCCGTTGGCATGATTAAGGACGCTAAGGTTTTGGTAAATTGTTTTTACCACTTACGTGCCGCAGTTTAATTATAGGATATCCCCGGATATGGTGGTTAAATTACATTTATTCGGTAGAACAATGATTCCCAAACTATTTTGAGGTACAATATTTGTGATGAATTAAAAAGTTTAATGATCGCCGACATAACTAAGAAACGACGTAATATTAGTTATTTAGGTAGGTACTTAGGTAGGTTTTAGAGGAGCACCCGCAGAGGCCTAATCAGAATCAAAATTAGCGCTTTTAAGTGAAGTAAGCTCTATAAAACACTATAGCCTTTTTACAGTTACAGCCTTTTTACAAATATTACCAATATGACAACTATTTGAAAAATCATATTAAAATCATTATACTGCCTCGTTGGTCATGTTGGTTGCAAGTACGACTGCCGATCGAGTGATCCCGGGTTCGATTCCGGGGTCGAACACTACAAACATTTTCTAATTTAGATTTTCTAGTAGTGGTTCGGAGTCTGGATATGTGCCCGATGCATG
>DWEC01002792.1:0-11281 GCA_018245735.1 Microceris miodesmiata
ATATTTTTGTTTTTTAATTATTTAAAGATTGAAGTTACAAATTTTAAAAATTCGCTCAGAGCTTAAAAAAATTTAAGAATATATTATACAATATACCTCGCCGTTTAAATTTGTATCCGCGAGATTTAAACCAAATTTGGTCTCTTGGTTATTTAAACGCGATTTCAATTAGAATTTTAAAATTGAACGACTGAAATAACTTAATGAAATAATAGAAAAACTTATAAATATTCAAACAACCGCCTTAAGCCTTTAGCGGAGTGACGGATTCGTTTTTACTTATTCCACAGAAAATCTGCTTAAAATCCGTATTTAAAAGAATCACTCGGAATTTATTTGTGACAAGCGCAAGTTATGAGAGTGAGCGGGAACTCTACATTACATGTGCTGGAAATATTGGTGAAATATTTTCATACATTCCTCGAAGTTATAAATTAACATCTTACACCAACAGTTCTATTCTTATCCGTGCTAAGAATTAAATAAAAATTAAAACTATTAACGTAGAATTATTTTAGAGCCTGATTCAGGTGGACTCTACACGGATTTTCGGAAATTTGCGCCTATCAAAAATAAGTTGGCAACTTCAAAATATTGGTTAATATGGTATTGTTTTTTATAGTTATATTTTTAATTATAAACAATATGGTTACGTCATGCCACAAAAATACATCATTTAAATGATTGCTGGTTTTCCAGAAAGTTCTATTAATTTATAATGGATATCGATGTTACTTTTTACTTCTTGTTTTTTGAACCACTTGTGACGAATTTATTCGTAATACTTCATATAACCTTGTTACAATCGTAACGAAGGTTTGGATTTCAAATAATGAATAGTATTACAAATATCATAGCCTTGGTACATTCGCTACCAAAAGTTAGATTTGCAATATTCCATAGTGTTACATATAGTATAATCTTGGTATAATCGTTACCAAAAGTTGTAATTGGAATACTGCGTAGCGCATTAGGTCAATTTTCTTCCAACTTGGCCCAGGAACCGAAGCTTCCTCCTTATCTCTCGGCAATGGTCGCGATTCAGAGGTTACCCTTTGGATGTGCTCGTTGCGAATGATTTTAAATGTAAAAATTATCCAAATGGCTCGGATAAGTCGCTGGCGGTCGAACGGCGCGGATCGGGGTTCGGCATATCCGAGATACAGCTGAATTGTCGATGAGACCTCGCGCTTTTATACATGTATTTATTTATCTGCATTACTTATGTACCTACACCTTACACTTGCATACTTTATCTGCCTATGCTCATTCTTCTAACGTTTATGATTCTGGTAAATAAAACGTAGAGTTAAAAAGTTTTTGATTATTTAATGTGTGCTTGTAAAACTCTATTTGCATGTAAATTCGCGGTGGTCTGGATTAAAATATTAGAAGCTGTCAGTTCTTTACAAATGGGCGATTAAATGGAGGTGATTCGCTGTGAGCATTTTAATAGTACTTCATTGTATACACGACCGGAAACGTTATAATAATGGACTTCATCCTTAGATGTTCATTGTTAAACATAAGCTGAAAAAAGAATTGTGAGGAGAGTGGAGAGGGGGCTCTAAAATACTGAAAAAAATATATTTTCTTTTATTGAAATGCCCTATACAATAAACAAACTACCTGTGAACTGAAATATTCAGATCCTTCACGGGGTATTGAAACTAGATAGAGTGTGTATATAAAGAGGTATATTATTAGAAAATAGGAAAAAAGTATGTAAAATATGTATATATTCTACGTGCTCGTAGTCTTGATACGGTGGCTGAATACAAGCAGTATGTAGAGTCAATCAACAAAGGGTGGTTTGTTCTTGGACGAGTGACTAATATTAGCAAATTTAGAAAAAAACATTACGTCAGTACTTCTGATAGTCAGCACAGAGCAGATTCGTACATATAGACATGGTTTGGAATATTTATAAGACCTTTTAAGCCTTATCTGCTTTGAAACTGCTTAGGAAATTTTGAAGAAAGTTTGTAAATCACTTCAAAGAGAGAGAGACGTTCAATTCAGATACATTTACAATAACAGAATGCAATTGATTTAACCGTTAAATAGTTTGGTGTGATCTACAATTATAACGGTCTACGAGGGTCTACGATTCTACAGCACTCAACGAACCTACGTCTCTCTACGAGCCTGTAATCCTCTCAGCCTTTAAAATTTATAGATATAAATTTATGTGTACAGCCTTACAGACACATCATATCCAAATAAATTACAACATAAATGTATACAATAAAACCCTCCGTACACAACCATCGCGTGTAAATTTAAATATACAAAAGCGATCCAATTATTTTAAGGGCAACATTGACAGATGTAGCTGTTAACACGTCATAATGTATATTGTATGAATGTTGCCACTCGAGCTTTTCAATTTTCCCTATGATTTAGTTCAGTGATAGAACACAATGGGATCTTGTTGTAATTAACCTGCGGTGGCGCGGCAGCTCCACGCGAGGGCTCTTCGCTTGCTAATTGAAGGTGACAGCAGCCACTCGAAGCGACCACGTCTCACACCGACGGCTGTTACGTACTGCTTTCATTTATATTTAATAAAATATAACCTCACGCTTATATTTCCCCAAGATGAAGGCAGAGAGTTGTACTACACACCTACAATTCACGGGTTATGTATACGTCCGACTATGGGATAGGGCGTCGGTAAATAGTGAATGTGGTTATTACATTGTTCCCAAATGAGCTTGCTGATTTACAGCATTAGTGTTATGTGGGCCAACAGATCAAAATTTAAATACTGAAACATTAACATGCAATAACATGTTTCGCAGTTTTCAACTATAACAGTAATAATAAGCCTCAATAACATTGTTTGCGATATATTGGATACTTCTATATTGCTTATCTAATTCATATAGAGATAGACAGCGACTAAGGATTTACAATGGCTAAAGTCACGGCACAAAGCGGCAGCTAATCACTTCATTTAAACAATTCCTTACGCCTTTACACCAGCAATAGATTTAATTTAAACAATTCCTTAAAAAGACAGTTATGAATAATCTTCGCGATAACTCCTCCAACGTCGCTACGTTGTAACCTCACGAAATGTTAGGAGGATACCCGTTAGGAGGATTCTTTTACTTTGTCAAAAATAATCGAAACGCTTGTGGACATTCAAATTTTAATCTCGATAAAAATTCAATTCTACCCCACAGCTAAGATACAATGTCATCGGCGATACAAAGAGAAGGGTTAAGATGGCTGATGATAAACAAGAAAGCGAGAGAGAGTGAAAAAAAAGTTAATTTAACTTCGAAGGAAACGAAGGCGGTGCGCGGAAAATTCGTATATATTTCTATATATTTATATAGCGCTGTATGGTTGTGATAGATATTCTAATAAATGTGTCTATATAATCTGTGAGTTACATACGTATATACATATGGATCTTCACCAAGAGTCCTTTACGAGGTAGGTAGAGAGCTGGGAGTGCCAAATATTTCTATCCTTGTAGACCATATTATTTTATATCATTTTTACTAAAGCTTTTTTGACTGCGCTTTTGTTTCGAGAGATTCCGTTAGAGGTCCCGGGGTCGATTTCCCGGTATTTTTGGAATTTTCTAACTTCTTCTAACTTTCCAGTAGCGGCTAGGAGATTTTTAGCCGGTGTAAGGCAATAGGCTCAACACCTATTCCATGATAGGACGTATAACGTAATTGGTAAAACGTGGGAACTACACTCCTTTGCTCATCTCTCGTAGATACAGGATAGATGTTCCTTTATAATACAGAAATGTCAAGGTGGTAAGAACAGCTCTAATAAAGTACCAATGATCTCAGAGCGAAAAAGAAATCAGTGAAGACAATACAAGAGACTTTTAACTCGCCGTTATAATTTACTCCTGATTGGGATCTGCTAAATTAAGAAAAAATAAAGGGACAAAGGGTGGGCTGGAATTGTTCCTTTTATTTTTTTTTGTCATCCAGACGGGTTGATTTCACAAACAGTCGTGATTTCTTTGTTGAAATGTACTTGATTAACTGCTCTGAATTGACTACTATGCTAATAATTGCAATATTAACAGTGGAGTTCTTGTTAATAGCTGCGACTTGGTTTCAGAGGATTAAAACTCCGC
Organism: Microceris miodesmiata; assembly: GCA_018245735.1. Classification (NCBI taxonomy): domain Eukaryota; kingdom Metazoa; phylum Arthropoda; class Insecta; order Lepidoptera; family Hesperiidae; genus Microceris; species Microceris miodesmiata. Next base: position 4,115 of record DWEC01002792.1, read on the forward strand.
AAAATTAGTTACATTATTACATAACTTTAATAACACATTATATCATTAACACTAATATAATAATATGTGTAAAAACGATAACTGTAAAATAACGCCTGTTATTAAAAATATATATAATATTATATATAAATAATAATATAACTAAATTTCGTTGTACAGTTATTATTTCAAACGCCTATATACAGATGAACGAATTCTCTTGCTATTTTATTAGAAGTGTGAGATTTGGTGTAGTTGAAATTTATATAGAGAAGTGCAGAAATCTAAAATTTAATTACTATGTATATTGTAAATAAATCAAGTGAAATAAAATAATTTCTTCATTTTAAAATTAATGCTCTCCGTGTCAGATATATAGCAGTCTTTGTACATATAGTAGCAAGTTTATATATGTAGATATTTTGATTCCATCTTTACTCTTAGGTATACGAAACACGATAAAGTTTAAACTGATAAAAATATTGAAATACCGTCAAATTTCAACTGTTAAAGAGGTTTTACTATTTTAATAACTTTCACCGATGTACAGTAAAAGCATTGAGGTATAGAAAATTAAGTATGTAGATCAGAGTCGAGAGAGCTACTAGTATAGATGTGGATAACAATTACAGGTTATAACAATAATGAGCTTGTCTCAATCCCGGGGTCAAGGGGCCGATGGTCCTTCGAAGGGTTGATGAAGATGACCGGGGCGGGTCGCAGCCCATTGGGTTCATTCCACTTGCTACAATTACTGCATTTTGATAATTTTATAATCTATCCAAAAAGTATGCGTTAGGGTTTTTTTCGATTTCATAGAATATTTGAATTACACTAATTTATATTTAAAGCAAAACATGATGTTTACTGTTATCATTGACCAGTTATTGTTTGCATATCAGCATTAGAGGAATGATTATGAGGATAGAAACACGTACGATAACAACAGCGTAGATAGAGTCGCTGGTAGAGTAGGGGCATAGAAAACCTTTTTTTTATTTATAGGGCAGTTACTGGCGCTGTTATACGCGTTATATATAGAGGTATGACAAATTGTACATTCCAAGTAAAGAAAATAATCTCCCATTCCAGTTCCAATCCATTCCAAGCAAGTCTTCTCTAAAATAGTCTTTCAAATTAACAGTTAACATGAGCACTAAATGTAACAAATATTTCTAATACCTCCATGTAAGCTATGTTCAGTGAATAAATTTTTTTATTATTAATCTCCCTAGGGAAAATATAAGGGTGCAATGTGGAAGAGCCCCGGAATAAGGGTCGCCCTGAAGTTTAATGCGGGTGGATACCTGATGTGTGTTGGAGTTAGCGCGTAGCTCACTCGTGGACAGTTTTGTAAACTGCTAATTATGTGGTGGTTTTTCCCCTTTTTTAGGGGATGATGTTGTGTACAATAGAAATGGTTGCTTTGCTCGCTGTTTACTTTTGTTCCCGGCCGCCCACAAGAGATATTTGTGATGATAATTGTAGGTATAGAAACGTTCAAACTGAAAACGCATCGTGCGTTCACTTGCGAAATTTAGTCTATATTTTAATACGTGAAGCGAAACTTTGCACTCCTTTTTACGAAAATTGTGATGTTGAAGGAACATGAAATTTGGCACACTTAGTTTATAAAGAGAAGGAGTGCAGAACGCTAAAATGTATGTGTAATATATATTACAAATAGCTTAAATTGAATTAAATATACCATTTATTATTTACGTTCCTATTGTTAATGTCAGACATAAGACTGATTGTTGTTAATAAGTAGCACAGAGGAAAGATTTATATAAGCGTCGTCTTTGACATTAGAACCAAGACAACGCTGAAACTGATTTTTTCATGATTTACGATCGAATTACGATCGCTACTGGGCCAGTAGTTAAAATAGAACGACGCAAGAAAAAATAAGGAACTGATTTAAAAAAAAAGAATGATACTTCAGTCTAAGGATACAGATACTATAAAATTGATTTATACTAGCTTGTTATAAAACTCGATAATATAATGACCTAATTCAGTGGCATTTTTGATGCCGCAAAGCAGTTTCTACACGGAAGTTATCTTTGTTAAACACGTAGTTTAATTTTAATTTATTAGATAAATTTAAGTAAAATTTATTTAATGGAACATATAAGCTACTTTTATATTCATCACGACAAATACAAGATTTAATGATCGTAGATCTAGATACTTTGATTTCGAATAAATGATTTAAGGTACAATAACTTCAAAAGCCTTGCTGTTTGTATGATACAGTATTTAACTATTATTTTATATCAACACCAAGACTCTTACGGGTAGGTAGAGAGCACTAATTGCATATAGGTATATGCTTATATGTATGTAGATCTGCCTTACTTTTTCCCCATTGATCTTTCTCTTATTACATATATGTATTAATATGTATACAATTAAATTAATATGGTCGATGTTTATGAAAATTAACTCAAACTTATATAGAAATAGCCATGTATATTTCGATTTCGCTGTCGTCAAATATTGTGACACAAGTACCAGAGTATAAAAGTGCGCTAATGTACTCTACAGCACACAGCTCTACCGCTCACTTGGACGTTTTATTATTATTGTCTCTACGCAAAGAATTCTCTAGAAAGGGTTAATTAGTATGGACTAAGAATTGAATTAAAATGTACAGTAAGAATGTTGTGGATATAGCTGAGAATTTTGTACTTTAAAAATTAGATTTTATAATAACGTTTGTACCAGTACTTTGTCGTGTTATGATTTTTAAATTATGTGAATTTAATAATAATTATGTAAAATAAACGCTTTACAAATAAACAAGTATCATTTCCTATTAGGGTCCGTCATCGTCATTATCATCGGCCTGTTAAAGTCCATTGCTGGACATGGGCCTCACTTGAATGCTTTAACTCATAAGCCTTCACGCTGTTCATATGTGAGCCTGCTTGGAAAATTTTGTCTTGTTTTCCCGATATTTTAGAGGTTATTATTGAAATAAGTAGTCAATTATATTTTGATTGGTCCTTACAAAGTGTAAAAAATTCTAAAAATGATGAGTCGAGGTCATAAAGTGCTATGTTAAAGACTGCGCAGCCACCGAAATGTATAAAACACTCATAATTGTTAATTTACAGATTTGTGACATACCATTTTAATCAGTTCATGTCATAGTTATTTATCTGATGTCTGCCAAGTGAGATAATTAATTCAGATGAAACAGATCCATACAACGTTAATGCTCTTACCGATGAATTACAAGCAAGCCGACGACAGATCGCGTCTCGGACCGAAAACAAAACGTACAAAAAGGAAAAAAATAGAAAAACAAAAAAAAGACGGACCCGTCGCAAGAAATATCTTTCATCTTGTAATTATTTTTATCCTTTAAGCGAAAGGAAGAGATAGATAAAAAAACTGGCAATGGAGGGAGCAAATAATAATTAGTTTGTCTGAATCAGCTCTACAATTGTTAGGGCGCTATTGTGAAGAGGATTGTGTGTTAAATTCCTAATAAAAAATAATTTTTTTTCGGTGCTCTCAAGATTTTTCTTACGTCCATATCAAAACTCAGTTATGGACTCGATCTACTCATTTGGTAGAGCAACGCTCCAGTTCATTTTTTTTAATTGTTACCATTGAGTTTGACCGCTATCTGGCGATGCATAGATTGGTGGTAAGATTATTCTAAGATGGACGGCTATACTCTTGCTTGGAAGAGTATTATGATAAATATGTCAGAAAATACAGACACCGGTACTTATCTAAAACCAATATGTAAACTTAACTTCAGTCTTAAGTTTCAGAGGTCTTTAGTTCGAATCCGTGACACCAAGGTTTGACTTTACTAAGGTATACGAGTATAAGTGTTTTTAAACTACTCGTATATAGATAAATCGCATTTGGTCAGTGTGGCAGACTGACCTGACGGAGTCTTCTCATGTTGAAGTCAGAATGAGTCCAATAATGCAGCAGTAAAGGAGCTGATGATGATGATGAATAGTTTTAATTTTAGCCAAATACCCTACATCCCACAACTAGGAAAGACTACTTCAATGTGTCAAAGAAATAGCCCTATCCATTCACATCCACACAAAATAGCCTCATCCTGAATTGGGAAGCTCACAGAATATAAAAAACCGGACACAAAATCTCAAAACAGCCTTCGTGGACTACGCGATAAAAAAGAAAAAAAAATTAAAAAATCAAACCGACCAATGACCTGTCGCCGTTCGAAAGTAGAACGCGTTTCCGAACGGTTATTGGGTATCGATTGGTTTCCAATCAGCCAATGAGAGCGCGGACGGCACGCCTGCTCTCCACACACGCCTACCCTGTCACGTTGAGATGAACTGCTGGGTATGTAGTTAACTATTAAAGTGTTTTAGAAGGTCAAGACGAAAGTGTGACGACTCTCTACAAGTAACTGCTGGGCTCAATGTTTAATGAGCGCATTTCAATCATAAAAAGTAAATTTAATTGTAATTTTTCAATATTACAGTAATAACCAGTAAACATTACAGAGCCTGTTTTTCATACAAGTATATAAGAAAGTTATAAGTACTTGCATTATATACTTAGAATCTGTAGCTTTACATTGGATTACGTGAAATGTTGTAAATGAACTAATCGAATGAATCAAGATACAGCTCGGAACATATTTGACTCAATGTTGTAAATATTAAATACAGTCACATCCTGAAATCTGGTAACACTGGCATTACGCATTAGCATGAAAATAAGAAAACAAAATTGTTTGACCGAAACCCTAAATCATATTTATATGACAAGACAGACTGGGTTTAGTATTATAATTTTATAAACTTTACATACGAGATTAATAACAACGATGCTACATACAAACGTACTAACAAATGGAGAGATTTTATATCGTGTAGCGAGAATTCAGGTACATCTTACGGACGTTCGTCACCACAAAAAATCTTCGGACATCTTCTCCGGAATCTTCTCCGAAATCTCCGGAATCTTCTCTGTCGTGACAAATGAAAATAAGGAATAGATATAGGTTCATCTTAATAATTAAACCTTTCAAGTATCAACCATGGTTATGAATAATATTTAACTTGTGGTCGAAATTTGATCTTAATATATTATTATATATATAATGGTTTAACTCAGGTACGTTGTTCACGATGGCCCGAATGGTTTCGGGGCTGTACGAAGTCCTTTCGAGACCGGTACGAATATAGTCATGTCATATGCACGACACTAATGTGTCGTACACACACTAATTAATGTAAAACCTTATTGCTGGATACGACAAGCCGAGGACAGGTTGCGGTGGCGCTCATTGGGGGAAGCCTATGTCCAGCAGTGGACTGAGATAGGCTGATTATGATGATGATTGTGGTACTTGTATAAAGTATTTTTTTTTCAACCCATTACAATTCCACTGTTGGAATATGGGTCTCCTCTCATATTGAGAGAGTTAAGGCCACAGTCCGCAACGCTGGCCAAGTGTGGGTTGGCAGACTTCACACACCTTAGAAGATTATTTCTTTATAATTTATAAGATGTGTAAGTTTCCTCACGATATTTTCCTTCACAGTTAGCAAGTGATATTTAAACGCACTTTTGTAAATAAGTGCGTGCCATGGATTTGAACCCGTCACCCCAGGAGTGAGGGGCTGAATTCTTAACCAGTAGGCTATCACAGCTATCAAAATAAAACCTAATATACCATAAACGCATTTCATACAGCTGTCCACATGCAATGAATGAGACTGAAATTTGTTTCAGTATTTTCGGTCTAAATATTTTTTTTGTGACATTGACAGTTACTGCCCTCAGGAGAACACTACTCGCAACTATACTTACCACGATTTTGTATTTTAATGTTTGAATATGAAAAACATCCCTTAATATTGACAGCTGGAATGACGTGAATGACGTTGATGTAATTTCATACATTCTCAGCTTTACGAATACTTTACGATACTAACATGTAACGTGGCAGAAACTGTAACAAGCATATTCGAGACAAAATGAATTATTTTCGCCGATAATTCAAATAGTACAAAGCTTTTTATCGACGATATGCAAAGTTGCAAAGATAATTTTAAACTTAAACACAATAACCACCCGTGTGCTCGTCAGACAAATATTAGTCTATGTTTATGAGTGGAAATCGAACCCGCAACCTTAGAAAAACTCAAGGTATCTAATCACTAGGTCAATAGGCTACATAACTATAAGCTGTAAGCTTCATTTAGTTTTGGTTTAGATCGCCATGTACGAAGTGAGTTAATATATTATTGATATTATTCACGTTTCTCACAATTGTTGATTGCTGTCGTTAAGTATTATTAACGGTCGCCAGTGCGACCGTTAAATATCTATCGTTCGAACAGGCATGCGCTGTTCGATAATTTTTTTAGCACGTAGGCGTGGCGAACGTATCGATACCCATCGAACACGCCTTGTGGGACGATCGGCTTCGGTTGAATGGAATTTCATACACGCTATATTCGTATCAGTTAAAATTTCTTTTATTGAGTAAGTCGAGCGTGTGTATACGGCCTTATCCTGCGGTTAGTTATATGATTCATTAAACGTAACTTTACACCTGTAATCCCCGAAGAGGTAGGCAGAGGAATGCAGGACACTCCCACGTTTCACCGGTTACGGTTCGTATGTCCCACTATGGAATAGGTGGTGAGCCTATTGCCATACACCGGGCACACATCCAGACTCCGAGTTACTACTAGAAATTCTAAGCTAGAAAAATCCAATAGTACCCGACCCGGGATTTGAACCCAGGACCTCCCGATCAGCAGTCGCGGTTGCGACCACTTGACCAACGAGGCCATCTAATCAATGCTTAAGTATTTTTCCTGAAACCGTTCAGGGTCAATCCCGCGACTTTGGAGTCAACACTTTCTAGCAGTGATTCTCAACCTTTTTTTTTGATGCGGCACATATTTAACGATTTGCACAGAAGTGGCAAGTGTGCGCCGACTTGAGACATATTCTTATTGCTATGCACGCCGCTTCATCATAATTTGGTACTAAGAAAAAACGCGTTGTAAAGCAAATAATAAAATAATTAATTTTTTGTGGATTTAAATATATATTCGTTTTAAAAATATTTTTATTTTTAAATGACATAATTTAATAATATTAACATTATTATATATTTGCAAAATTTGGCGGCACACTTTTGAAATTTGGCGGCACACAAAA
>DWEC01002793.1:0-11280 GCA_018245735.1 Microceris miodesmiata
GTTCCGAGGTCTCATTAAGCTGTCGTTCTCTGTTGTTTTCGTTAAGAAAAATCATTAAATCTCTTTGAAGGCCGCCAAAACCATATTTACAAATAGAACAGTTGGCTACTGACCTCAAGGTAAATTGCGAATTGTTAATAGAGTTAATTATTAAGCTAGAATCAAACAAAAAAAACGATTCTATTAATAATTCGACATGGAGTTAAAATTAAGCTTTAATATTAAGGCTCTATTATTCTCTTACTCTACGTTGTCGCGCCCTAATCCTAATCAAACGCAACGCTGTCAGTGTTTTGTAGCCGTTGCGGCAACAGGCTGCTTTGGCACCAACACAATTATTTATCTGTACACACGTCTACATATACATAACCACAAACCAAAGTGATTCGTGAATTGCGTTTCGAAAAACCGAAAAGGCATGGGAAATAAAGTCGTGACATTCACGGAACAGCAGCTAGAAGACTATCAGGTAAAATCCGGATTGTACTAGATCAAACCAGTTGTGTCTATTTTTAATATAGTCACTTCTTAGCAGACATTCATTTGTATCGTTCACAAATAAACTTAACGACCACTTTATTACAGGACTGTACGTTTTTTACAAGAAAAGAAATTTTAAGGTAAGATTATATACAAACACATACATATGTGCGACACCGGCATGAGATTAACCGACCGACATAAAAATTGCTTTTTAAAACTTAAAAAAATCTTGAGAACAAGATACGTGTTTAAATCAAAACAGTGTTTTATAATAATTTTCCATTAAACACACTTTACTATAGTTGTGTGTACGTACATCGTCAGCCTCTAGATGTCCACTGCTGAACATAGGTCTCCCCTAATCGGCACCACTCCTTCCGGTCCTGGGCCCTCCGAATCCAGCAATACGTACGTACAATATGTAGGAAATAGGTACTGCATTTTACTTTATGCATTAAAGATATGAATCGATGAAGGTGTTACAAATAAGTAAATTTAGAGAATGAGCTTATAATACATTTCAGTAGCTACGCAGCCCTTAAACATGACACTTTTATACGTTGGCTTTCTTCATTTCTACTCTTATATCAAGCAACTTTGAAAGATTATAAAGAAATATAAAAAAAACACATATCTTCTTACCCCTCTCATGTTTTTAATTGTTTATGATGTTTGTAATTATAGAAGTGTTCAGCATATTATATTAGTTCAACTATGTAGTTTAAAAATTCCAGAGTTATCCAGATTTCTGTAACAGGAAATCCGAATTGCTCGCTTATCAGTGAGTGTATGAATAGCTGACGGCCGCAAAACGGATATTTCATAATATAGAAATTATTACAGTGTATAACGATATATGATAGAACTTAGCAAATGTATAAACTTTAATAATAATTGAAGTTTCAATCTATCAATGTATTATTGTTATTAGATTTTATAAATACAATATTATTATTATTACCCATTCCATGGTGGGACGTAAACGTAACTGGTAAAACGTGGGAGTGTGCTAGTCTTCTGCCCGCCCCTCGGGGATTACAGGCGTGATGGCATTTTTTTTAAAACCATAATATCTAACTACATCAGTAACTCTGTATAGATGGCGCTACTAAACAGGCAAAACTTTGTCGAAACAATCTTCAATATTTCCGTGTACCATCCTTGAAAAGTTTCTCATCCAAACGAAGTACCCACGGCACTGTTTAAAAATTAAAATTATAATAAAATTATTCATCTTTAACGAATCCTTTGTAAGCGAATTTTTAAATAAGAAAACGCTTACATAATTTTGGCAGGAAAAATTGGCCAGAAACTCCCGGGATATAATTAATATTTCTGCTAATATAATATTTTTGCTAACAAATAGTATTTTCCAAAAAAGGAAACGAGATGATCGTTTCCCTGGTCGTTTTCGCGATGCTGATTACTTCTTCTTGCCACCTATAGATTTTGTAACATACTTTTAGGGTAACTTCAATACGAACGTCAATAAAATAGAAACAATTTATTAGAATACTTTGTCATATTTGCCAGAACCTCTAATATCGATAATCAGACAGTAGATAAACCATGATTATATAAATATAACAATTTCTACGTAAACAGATCTACCAAAATCTTATTACAGACTCTTTTAGCAAAAACTTTAACCAATCACTGTTTTCATAATCCACTATTTCATAGTAATCTAATGTCTGACATACTAGTCCTGAAGCCTTCGTCAGGGGAGTTGAACTACAATAATAATGAATACTAGCTAAGCCTGCGACTTCGTTCGCATGGGAGTCAGATTTTTTTATAAAATTAAAGTAGCCTACTTACTCCTTATAACATCAGCTATCTGTCAGTGAAAGTGCCGTCAAAATAGGTCCAGCCGTTCCAGAGATTAGCCGAAACAAACATACAGACAGACAGACAAAAATTGTAAAAAATGTTATTTTAGTAGTTTAGTAGTAGTTTTAGTTGTTATTTAGTAGTAGTGTAAAAAATATTCATATAATTATGTAGTACCGTGTACATATATTGCATTTAGTAAAAATCAACTATTTTAACATTACAAACAGACACTCTAATTTTATTTATTTGTATAGAAAAAGATGTATACATTTCATTTTTTATAAAACCTTAGACTTTTTTCTCACTGAACAACAATCATATATATGTACGTACTACACCCACATATATATATATTTGGTTAGCTATCCAAACAGCGCGTAAGGTATTTGCTAACAATTTCTTTTCGCAATAATAATACATCAAAAATGCTTGGTATCTAATCTTCGTTATGTTTCTGATAAAATAAATATTTGTTTTACGGCCCTCGGGCCCATGTTTGTTTGGGGTTGCCGCCCCGCAACTTCGACATGTGTGGAAAAGTGAATTATCGAACCGCAGACAAGGGAATACTGGTGATATGAGAGATAATAGAAAATATATAGAAACTTATTTCTATTCTAACATCACATGTGTATTATGATCTCATTTCTATATATTTAAGTTTCTTTACCAGTTTTATATAAACAGGTCTAATTCATGGCGTCTTTTTGTCGTGGATAATGGAAGACCCTATCCAAGCAATTGCTACAGATATACAGCGCTTATTACTATTTCTAAGCAGTGCTTGTTTAGGTTGTATTTCATTTATATACGGTGATGTACATATAAATATATATAAGCACGCTACCTGAATTTTAATGCCCCTGTATAACACAGAACTTTATAATTAAACCCAAAAGAACCATGTTCCGTCCCGAATTCTGTCAAAATTATCGAAAACGATTTCGTCATTAATGTTAAGTTGAAAGTTAAGTTAAAGTATAAATGTTTCTTTTAAAATTAAATATCTACTTTAAATGCTAAACTTTACCAATGTTAACATTTAATGTTAATATAAATCGCTTGTCGTTCTTAGGGTTTTCAAACGCTACAGAGAGGTCAACCCCGATCTCGTGCCGAAGAGAATGACGGAAAATCAGGCCCATACTATAGCAGTGCCCGTGGAGGAAATGGAAAAGCTACCTGAACTTAAGGTAGATTATTATATAGGTATTAAAGCTATGTTAATGTAGTAATGTGAAAACTATTTACATTTGATTTAATATTGATTCATTGGTGGACTCATGGAGGAATCAGAAGCCACTGAAACCGACTTGGGTATATAAAAGGGTGATAAATGATGAAACGGCACGTGAGGTCTATGAGGCTACAGAAATTTGTCATTTGTTTCTCTCTCTCTCATAATTATATTAATACATTTTAATGGTAGATACGCCCGTTTCCGTTGGTTCTATTTTAGTGTTTTCTTTTGTATCTATTATCTTTGTTATAAAATATTTTTTAAGCTGTACACCTCTGTACACCAGTACATTATATTAGGATTCAAATAAAAAAAGTGTGAAATTAAAAATGGCGTCAAATTCAATAACACTTTGTATAAGCTTTACGATTCCATAAATCGATTTCAGGAAAATCCAAGTTTTAACCTTCACTTTTCTTCGTTCACATATAATATTTGTTAAATATTTGGTTCACATACGTTTTTATCAACATTTATTAATAATAATTATTTTATCATTAAACGACATTAGTAATTTACTAAAAAACAACTTACTTGTTGCAAAACTTACACACGATGCTGCATCAGTAGGGTTTTCGGATGGAAACCTGTGAGATGTTTTAATCCGCCTTGAAGCTTTTTTATAGTCTTATGTAAAAACAGCTAAAAAATTATTGACTTCACTACCGATATTTATTTTTACCACTAACACAACCTACCCAAGAGCATCAACACTACGTGAGAGGTAGCAGAAATTTTTGGCTTGAAGTTCCTTAAAGTGAAGAAATTTAAGTTACCTACTACTTTAATGATTTTTATACTTATTAAGTTTTTACCTAACATAGTCATTTTATTATATAAAATCATTACTCGTAAGAAAGAGTTCGGTTCATGCTTTAGCAGCCAAAAAAACTTTGTTACAACCGTATGTGGAGCGTGCCAAATACACACCCCCAACATTTCGCCACAATGGCGGATACCGCTGACATTAGGTATTGAGACGACGTCGCCTTACCGGCTCCATATAACTACAACAGAGAATCAATAAAAATGACAATATTCTAATATTTTCGTTGTTGATTTTCAATTATGAATGTTGATAATTGTCGAAAACGCACACAATTCGCACCCTTCGCGTTTGTGCAAAAACTAGCGACGTTTTTGCCTCTGCGGCAATCGCGGTACAATAGAAAGCTGACTGTGGGGGTTGGTTGCAAGGTCGAGTTTCCGCTGCTCCATCCGAGTCGGGGATGCTGCGTCTCCGTATGTATTATAAATTGGTTTACAGAGGCGCGGGGGAGTCGCCGCTCGCCCGCTCGATACCGGCCAGTAGCGAGGCTGAGCCGCGAGCGATCGCTTCGTCGCGACGTCGAAACTCGTCGGAAATAAGAAATAAGCATCGAAACACGTTCATTTCGATGTTTTTCAGTTAACTTTCAGTTAAATTTTTGTTCTTCGCTTCCCGTAAATAGCGCGAGTGTCGTTTCTCATATGATCCGGTGTTATGGGATTGTTTGCACTGTAGCTTCGGGGGTTGGTGTTTTTCGTGGAAAGGGTGAGTGCCTCTGTATGTAAATACACTGAACTGGGAAGGCTTTCAGTTAATTTGCCCACGGTGTGATGGTATACCATCTCATGTCGTACGCCGGTTGTTCAGTACTGCATGAGGAGGATAATTTTGCGTGTTTTGGGTAGATAGAAATTAAAACGTGTGCCTAGTAATAGTCGCTTTTCATGTTTGATAACAGACGATGTTACACGCTGCTCTGCAATTAGACGGGTTGTTTAATTATTTACGTAAGTTGATACATACATTTTAGATTCGAGTACCTATATTTTTATAGAACCATATATTTGATTCATGGACAATGAATAGGTACAAGTTTCTGAATTGTTTTTGCAAGTATGGTGGAAGACGATGCTGGAGTTAAAAAGTATTGGTTATGTTTGTAAGTTTGAATTGTCTAATGCTAAGAATGACCACCAACATCAACACTTTTAGCGCTCCGTTATTAAACACGGGGTTTAATTTCAGAATGAGATAATTTAAGTCATAGTGTTTCATGCTGTCCAAGTACGGATGGTAGATGGTAGATGGTAGATGGTAGATGTAAACGAATTATGTTATAAATACTGTTTGTCGACATCATCCTGAGCGAGCTGCAGGAACTGTATGACGAAACCGCAGACACATGTACTGATGCGGTTAGACCTAAATCGGAGACAGTTATCTCGTAACTCCGTTCAAGAATTAGTTGCGGCTACACTCTTGACATTTCGGTTCAGATGTCAGGAAAAGAGGGCCTTTTTCATTTAATTGCGACGAAGAGAGTGTTGAATGAAATATAATATGAATGAATGAAATATTTGTCTATTTTTTGCTTACCTCAAAGAGAGCTGGACATGACGATAATGTAATAATAAATATTGTTATATTGTCATGACTGGTTTAGTACGGGGTAACTAGAGAGAACAGTATTATACATATATGTATATCCTTACGTAATAATAATATTATATTATATATGATATTTAAAAAACCATTTTAAATTTTTGTTTTAAGTAGTTACTGCATCTCGTAGATGTGTATTAACTGTAATAAAATTACGTGTCAGTGCTGGATGTTGGCCAAGTCACAAGCCTCGCAATCGGTCGAGGTCCCAATGACACTCAGCCCCGCAACTCCAACGTGAAAAACTAGAGAATGCTTTTCTCTTTCTCTCTATAAGACTGTGTAGTACATTCCCTATGAAACAGCTGGCTCAAGTGATATATTTGAAATGTCGGCAAATACATCTTGTCAAGCTTCGTTTTACAAAATTATTGCGCAATTGTTGCTATGCTAAGAGAGCATATTTATTATTGTTATGTCATTACGCCGGGTCATTAACAGTGTAATCGTTGAGTACCGAGAACCAAATATATGTATTCTTACATACCTGATGCCCTTTTTCTATATCCGTCAATCTTTTCATTTATGCAGGCTAGGTTTAGAGATTAGTAACTGTCCCACCAGCTAGTATCTGATCTAGTTGGTCGAAGTAGGTGAGTCGAGGTCTTGATTTCCCTCGGCTTCAGCGTCCATCAACATTCGCATTGGATATTTGTTTTATAATAATAAAAATCGCACATATATAAATAATACCAGATGATAACTTTCATCTGCTATTATTTATATATGTGCGATTCATCGTAGGATGCTCGTTCACTTTTACACCAATACTTTCTTTAAAAAGAGAGGTAAAAAAAGAAAGGTAATATAAAACAAAGAACAAAGAAAAAAAGAAAGAAAAAGGAAAATCTTTTCTAGAAAACTTACCAAGTGACGGCCACGTATCGGTAAAAGGAGCGTAGGTCGCCCTCCTATCAGGTAGTCTGACGACTTGAAGAAGACAGCACGAAGCTGCTGGTTTCAGAAGGCCCAGGACCGGATGGAGTGGCGCCGATTAAGGGAGCCCTATGTCCGGCAGTGGACATTTAAAGGCTGATGATGATGATGATGACTTTCTTTCTCACAAGGCACCTTTCTTGCAACGTTTAACTGTTCTAACATTACATTTACGCAATATTTTTAAAACAATTAAAGGACATTTGAGTATGAATAAAAAGGTAATGCTGTCTCGAAGAATATGTGGCAGACGACGACCTTAACCGTTTGCCTTCAGACCGGACACCCGCGGCCAATACAGTAACCGTAAATGGCTTGATAATGATGAAAATAACTTGCGATATGTACATAAAGGCCGCATTACACAACCCACAAACGGGTTAAGAACTAAGAAGATTAATTTACCGGCGGACATTTCACCCCCGCTCTGTGACCGCGGCGTCTTGCGTTGACCTCCATTACTGGCGAACTTTAATGCTTTAACTGTTCCAATCGCGTGGAACTATATGGATATGGATACATCTATCTATACTTTTATTAAAACGGGTGCGATTATAGAGATTCAGAGTTTTGAGTATAAAAATTGTTGTCTTCAAATTATTTCGTATAAGCATATATACGTTCAATTAAGTGCTAGTTTATGAAAATCTCATAGAATATTAATCTCATTTCAAACTTATGGAACGTTGTTTCAATAGTCCCCATTGAAATAAATATAACACGTGTAGATTAGTTCTATTACAAGATTCAATGTATTATAAAACTTCTAACTAATTTCCGAACACAGTAACGATATGTATATTAAATATGCCAACAAATTTTCTAAAACGCAAGAGTTAATAATTTGGATACCTATATAAACTGACCGTTGTCCAACATCGCATCGAAAATTTAAGTTATGATATGCGAGTTTCAGTTCTCGACTTCCTCATGTCGATATAAATTACACTTTATATAAGATAGTTGAATGTCGGCACAGTATTATCACCCGTTTATTACGTACCCGACTGTACTCGTGTGAATTATTATGGACATTAATCTGTTCTGATATTTTACATTCAAGTCATATAACTCATTATTTAACATAATCGGCCTATTAGTTTCGGCTGAACTGAACTGTTTATTTTACGAGTACGTCCTCCGTTCATGGAATCATCCACCCCTTTATCGTTTCATTGTTGGACACAATTCTCCTCTTAGAATCAGAAGTGTAAAGCCACGATCATCCACGCTGGCCACGTGGAGCTTGGCAGACTTGTTACGCGTGTTTAATTATTTAGTGCGTTCATGACTTTACAAATGTACATTGCGCGCTTTTATTTATAAATATATCTGTTACTGACTAAATAGCCAGAAATATAACGCAAATCAGTATAATGTGCGGAAGTGAAATAGATTACTCCCGTTTTCATGAGAGATGTGGGAAATTTAAAAGCTTTTATAGGTCACAGTGTTATTAAAAACTCAAGCCGTCATTATGCGGGTTCGTGTTCCTGAATTCTCAATGCGATTCAACGATAGGGTGACCATGACATGGGATGATTATTTTTAATTTTTGAGAAAGGCACAAGAGTTAATATAACAAACATTTTCACGTGGTCATCGCCTTTAAAAACCTTTTTAACGTTCCACGGTTGGATCCGGTTCTCTTCCCAGAATGTTAGGGGCTAAGGTCATAGTCCGTCACGCTGGTCAAGTGCGGGTTGAAATACATAATACGTCTTAGAATACTTTGTGGAAAACTCTAGCGAGTGCCAGTTTCTACACCATGTTTTCCTTCACCGTTACACGGTACACACATTTTCATGATTCATAAAATTCTAAAAGTGATTTCAAAACATATTTAATTGGCAAATAACGCCAGCCTCACTTCAAATGCGAAAAAAGAATAAAATAATTATAGTTTTCAAACTATTTAGACCTTGACAGTATATGTTAGAGGTTTTAAAGAGTATTCCTATATTCGGCCTTTTTTTAAATTTATGATATAGTTGTATAGATAGAAGCTAGCGCCGATGGCTCTGACGTATTGATTAAATCACTACGATATATCTAGTTGAGCGACGCAGGTGCGATTGGATTAAATGCTTGACTAGAAGTGGGAAGTGGCGTGTTAATAAACAGCGCGGACAGGCTGGCCACTAATGTGTATCTTTACGCAATGTACTGGATAAGAGTTGTACGATCGAAGTGTATATAAATATACGGAATGTTAAATAGCGGGAAAATATGGTTGTACAGAACCAGACATTATTGAATTTTATTTATTTTTTAAAATTAAACTTTGTAATTCTGTACAATTTAGAACATTATCAAATTTAGCACGACTGTTTATATTATAATACTTTTACAGTTTTGAGTTTTGTTACTGTTGGTTTATCTCTTATTTTATTTATATATAAGTTAACGATCCATAATGGTTTCAGTGTATGATAACGTTTAGAGTCAGTTTAATCAGTTTCTTAAAATGTATGTGCTTAAATGTATAGACTTTTGTATTCGTAAACCCGCAAAGAAAACATATCGTACAGCCCTCACCAAAGAATGAAGAAAAAGTAGAATTGGCGTACCACCGTCTGCGATGAATTGCTTATAAATAGAACATATGCACATTTTGAGTAATGTTCTTTCAATTGTCCGAAGAGTGTCACGAGGAAGGCGAGAAAGCAAAAACGTCTGACAATACTAATTCTATGGTCCGTTTAGACACGAAGGTCACCTATTATTATTAGGTTAAAACAGCCCCTGAAACGATAAGTTTTCTAGGATATAAGGTCTAAAACTTTATCTGATCTGAGATACATTTAGCATGTGTTAATATCCCACGTACAACTTCTGAGGTGTAAGTTACAACGCCTCATGTGACAGTTTAATAAGCACAATGTTGTTTTCAGATTGCAATACTATGCAATAAAAACATTGAAATACTATTCTCATCTAGCAAGCTACACTTAAACTAAATGTTAAGTTAAATATTAAAGGGAATCTGTTTTGGAAAGTTGGTTAAACGAGTATGTATAGTCAAGAAATTTAGCGATATTATTGCTGAAAATAATTCATACCTACAAGTCATATCTACCAGCTGTTTATTCTGTGCTCTGTCAAGTGTGTTTCTATAACATGAAATTGTACAAGGGTTATGCTTATTTTATAATATAATATATCATATATAGGTACCTACTTAAGCAACACATTATATTAATTTGTAATTATTTTTACGTGTTCATTACTTCTTGTAGTCAATCAAAAGGCCATTGAAGTTAAATAAAATGTTACTGAGAAACACTCGAAGAACACTAGTTTGAAAAACAGTTGAAGTACATATAAGTAATTTTCTAATGCAAGTCTATAATCAGTTTTTAATTTCATTATTGTATTAGCTGCCAAATTTATAAAAATACATAGACAATTATTTCAAATTGTATTATTAATTAAAATGTTCTTTATTTTTAAAACTACTCATTTGCTTTCAATCTTGTATTTTTGTTTCATTATATCATATCCTATTGGCTTTTAATTTGATTTTTCACACAATCAAATTTTTCTGTTATATTCGTCAAAATGCTTAACAATTCAGGAATATTATGTATGTATATTGCTGAAATTGATTTACATTGCAACCATTATATTATATATAATGGTTATATATAATGGTATACCTTCCATTTATCCCATTACGATAATCGATAAGAAATTAAAACTGTAAACATGCGTACGTGCATTTCGAGTACACCAAGACGACACGGGTACGAGGTGGCGCTGCGACCTTGCCGTCGACAAATGTTCGCAGAGGTGAACGGACAGACGACGCCGGGGGTGGGCGCGCGCACGCGCACTCCGTGTTATGAAACGCCGAAGATGCTACGTCAAAGATGCGAGATATTGAAAATTTGTTTTAAAAACATATCCTAGCATATACCTCCTCTGCACAATATGTGATTGTTCGAAATGTGCGAAAAAACGTAAAAACCTAAAAATAGTTTTATATGAAATGTATGGCGCGAATATTAGATGTCCATTAAAACTGTATTTATTTTTTATTTATACAATGAATTTTATAATGGATTTATATTTTATAACGGATATTCAGTTATCTAGAGACTGCCTCGTTGGTTGAATGGTTGCAAGTGCGACTGCCGATCTGCAGACCCCGGGTTCAAATCCCGGATCGGATACTATTGACTCGGAGTCTAGAATTGCCCGGTGTATGGAAATAGGCTCTTCACGCATTACATGGAACTTAAACTTAGATGGTGGATCGTGGAAGTGTACAACACTCCTCTGCCTACACCGCTTTAGGTATTACAGGCGTGATGTTACGTTAGAGGCAGTCTAAAGTTTGACAATGCAAAGT
>DWEC01002794.1:0-11279 GCA_018245735.1 Microceris miodesmiata
ACATGATTATGAATATACCGGCTTAACTCACTTACGTTTTTTGGGATGGCCCGACTAGTTTCAACAGTCTTTGTCACGACCATGCTGCAAACGGCAGGAGCTCATGACAAAGGACTTCGTATAGGTCCGAAACTAGTCGGGCCATCCCGAAAAACGTATGTGAGTTAAGCTGTTATATAATATATAATCATTCCATGCTCTCTGCCGACCCAGTAAGACACCTGGCGTCAAGATACATCATCATCATCATTAGCCTATCGTAGTCCACTGCTGCACATACGCCTCGCCCGAAACGGGGTTCATGCCCGTAATCTCCGCGTCAAGATACGTATGTATATCATTCTATTTGTATATTCCAAAGATAATTTCAGTTAATTAATGTTAGTAACTAGTCCAAATAAAATTTTTAAGATGCATTTAAACTTACAGGTGGTGTATCTTGGACAATTTGTGAGAAATATATAAACCCTGTGTGGGGTAAAGAAGCAGCCTGGGAGAAGCCAGATAGGGTTTTCTTCTGTTGACCTAAAGGTAGCACATTACATGCTGGCATCCTGGACAGCTTGGACAAACCACCAGCGACACCTAGGATCTTTGCTGCAGTTGATGCACCTGTAAAATAATAAAATTATCAATATTGTGCAATTACTAGAGATTTACAATAATGTAAAGTAGCTGGCAGTGGTTGGATACAGAAAACTGAAGATTGAGCTCAGAAGTGCACTATTGGAGAGGATAGAAGTAGGCTGATGATGATCATGATGAACTAGAGATTCAGTTAGTCATACTCTATTACTCTTTGTCATTATCAATATTTAGGTTAATTTGGTTAGCAGCTAAATGGTCAATTATTCTTCTAGACCATTGTCAGTGGTAGTATGAAGAATTCATAAATAATACCATCACTTAAAAGACAAATTTGGCATGATAAAAATCTCACTTAATGTTGAGCAATCAACTCAATGAAAGGAAATAATAGGATACATAAAAACTTAAGGCAATGACAAAATTGCAAGTGCAAAATTGATGAAAAGACATATCTAATAATTCAGAGTATGTACTTTAAATTTATAACATACAATTCTGAAGAAATAATAAATAACTATAGAGAGTAGTGAATGTAGAATAACCACATAATTACTGTAAGGCTTAAAACATTTGGCACACTGTATTCCTACCTACCCCATAATGAACCTGGCGTAACGATATAACAATGTTAACAGTAAATATAAATTACTTACCAACAATAGCAGTTATGTTGGGAGCAATAAATGTCATTCTGCTCTCAACATATTCATATATTTTAGATTTGAAATTATTCAAATCGACAGCCATATCACAAGCCTCAAATATCTCACTCAACTCTATTTCAGATAACATTTTCCTGAAAAAAGTGTAACCTTGTGTAATTTATCTAAAAAATAATACTAAGAAATATCCATTCCGGTATTTACTTATTTCACAGGCTACTTGTTAACTGAAATATATTTCCATAAAAAGCATTAATTATAATTCTGATTTCTGTAATTCTTTATAAATGTTGCTTTTCTGTGGATAAATTTAATCAAATGGCATTTTACACTAATTCCAATATTTACACTGTAATTATAAAAATAAATTATTAATTCCATCAGCTCACCCTTGTGTGGTAGATGCAGTGACTGACACTATCATAATAGTGGCTTGTGTGAGAAAACTCTGCAGTATCTCATTGTTCTTGGCTCTGTCTAAATCATTACCAAGCTCTTTGACACTGCGGATGTACTCCAGAGGAGTTACAATCAATGAATCCAGTTCTGGGAACCGTTTCTGGTATTTATCCCGAACAAATCTGTGGATAATAGCTGCAAAATGAAATATTTATTTCGTTTTATGTTCTACCTAAGAACTAATAACATTCACTGATTCAAAATAACTATATTTCAATGTCTGTTCAACATTTTGAGCTATGACAATAGGTAGAATCTCACTCCACAGCCCCATTACAGTATCTCAAAATATTATTTTGCTTAACAACAAATATCTTTGTATCAGTGTATTTCTTAAGAGTTCAGTTAATAATGCAATTCATTACGATTCAGTAACTAGTTTAATAGTAAAGTATTTGCATTACAAAAGTTATGTTGCCAGTTACACAGATCTGAACACGAATCCCTTAAGTTGTACATTGACGTCGTTATGACAATATGACAGTTAACTATTGTTCAATTCTTCAAATGTCTGATCCATTTTGAAAGTGTCTTAGTACTGTTGTGTTAAACATGTGATAACATTATATATTTAATAATAGAATGACATATGACATATGATCTATGTTGTATTTATGTTTTGCTTACTCAATCTATATGCATATATCTAATAAACCTATAGTGTAAACCTATCAAATCTACCTATCCCTTAGGAAAGTATGTGTGGTTATATATATATTACTGTATACACTTTATTTTTGTGGAACAAAAGAGTATTGTTATCAATTTTTCAATATAAGATGTAAGTTATACACCTACCTATTTCACTGTCAATTTCTACAGCAATATTGTTGGCTTCAACAATGAGTTGATATTCAGGGTCTGACTCCATTAAACCCATCACTTCAATTTTCTTCCTATCATTGCCATAGTTACGTTCAATTTCTGTTGTAACCTTAAATCACAGTGCACTTTAGAAATATAGTTATGTTTTAATATACGCACGTGCATACTAAAATGAAAATGAAGTGATAATGAAATGATACTAAGCTCATGATCAGTCAAGCAAGCTGAAGTCAAAGTTTTAAAAGGTGAGTAAAACGACGTATATTGTAGGTATGCAAATATAAAAATACTTCATTAAAGGCGTTAAAATATAATAAAGCTGGCCCACCCGTTTCAAGCGTTCTGAATGTCGCAGTTTCGCTAATTCTCGGATTGATACATTTTTAATTTCCTCCTCTTTTGGTAATACTGGAAATGGTACTGCAAACTCATGGGATGCATCATTTGAAGTCTTGCTCTCGATAGCAGCTTCAAGTTCACCATCATCATTCTCTTCTAAATCGGCTAACAATTCATCCGCTAAAGACATCTTAGTTTAAACCTTGCTTATTGATTTAACAAATTTACGTATAAATTATTAACGACTCTAAAACAATTCAATGAATACAATCACTCAAATTTTAACAGAACATTGAGTGAATGAGTCTGGTCAGACTGACATATTGAAAGATTTTATTTTTGACAAGTTCTCAACGATATTCTAGTGTTTTAATTTTAATTCCTGGCAAGATATTTCATATTTCGGGTAATATGCCTATGTTACAATAAAAAAAAATTAATAAACACACGGAACTTATTAGGCTTAAATTGAATTTATACATAAGTATTTTGACCAATAGCAAAAAACGTATAAAACAGTGCTAAAAATGAGCCAATGCACTAACATAGGAACTACGAATACTATTGGTTAATATAAAAAACGACTGCATCATATTTAATAAGTTATCACACAATTATGAAAAATATTTATTTATGGCCACAAAATATTGTAGCATTTTTAAAAGGCTACATTTCATTTTTTCCTATTTCATTTAACGATATGTATAAAACACTGTAATAAAAAGGGCATAAATGTAATGGCAATACTATAATCTGTTTAGCGTTTGCCATTTTTGCTGTGTGAAGGGAAAGTAGGGGGCCCACCACGGACCTAAAATTCAATATATTTCGGAAATATTAGGCCAATTTAGACGGGTGTCTAACTTTATATCTTATCTAAATGGCGCTAAATCCACAATATGACGCTATTGGTAAAGGTTTTGTCCAACAATACTACACACTGTTCGATGATCCGGCACAGCGAGCAAATTTGGCAAATATGTATAACGTGAGTGTTTCACATCTTTGTGATCAATTTTTAACGTTTCACATAAGTAACATTCAATGTTTTCATTGCACTCAATAGAAATAGCTTTAACACTTTTTAGGTTACTTTGACTCCCGCCGAAAGTTACTGCAATCGTAAGTAGTTTTTGCTATAATTTGCAACATATACATACAAGGGAAGAACTCAAACACTTTTAAAAGCAGTTATGATGATTTTTCATTGTCCGGGGGTTTAATTATTTGTCATTTCACTTTGTTCCTATCATGTTTTTATGTCATGTATCATTTCAGGTTGAAACATCATTCATGACATTTGAAGGTGTCCAACTGCAAGGTGCTGTTAAAATAATGGAAAAATTAAATGTAAGTTAAAAACAATTGTAATAGTACAAATTCAGTATTTTAATAAATTAAGTCCTGTCCATTGTACAAGAAATTAATCATGTAAATAAACATGAAAGAGCTCGTAATATTTTTATATATTAAAGAAATAAATTTAACATTTAATCAAAGAGCATAATACTTAAAATCCGCTCATTGGGATAATATAATATAAAAATGTACTTAGTATATGCTAAATTGCTTTACATTTGTAGTTTCTTACTTTACTACATATTATGTTTAAAGGTAATTTACAACTGTAATCTCCAAAGAGGTAGGCAGAGGAGTGTAATACACTCCAATTTTAGGTCAGCCTATTGCCATACATCAGGCATATAAGATTAGGAAGAATAAGTTAGGAAAATCCAATATTATCTGAGCCTTCCAATTGGTAGTCATACTTGAGACCACTCTAGTGGAGTGGTCACATTTATATTATGTTATTGCCCAAGAATTATAAAGTACAATATGAATAAATTATTACTAGATTGATAGCTATTGCTTCATTGTTACTATATATTATTGTTAAGAAAGGATAGGTGCAACTACAAGAATGGCTTAAGTTTAGTATTATTTTTTTAGATAATGAGAAACACAATTTTGGCATTTATTAACCTAATATTTCAAAATCCTTAACATTGTGGTGAATGATACAATGTTTCCAAAATTAAGGCAATTTGAAGGTCAACAGGAATTGATTTGAAAAACCTTTCAACAAACAGTAGGTATCATGTCAAGAAAAACACTAGAAATTTAGCTTATGATCTGATATTTCATAAAAATTTACCAGTACTTACTCTGGCCTGACTGCTGAATATATATATACCTAATTGGAGAGAGCTAGTGGTAGTTTTTTTTTGGAGTGTGAAAAAAGTATTTGATTGTGACAGAAGTCTATTTGTTCAATCTTAATGTAGCCTTATGGAAAATGATAACAATTTAGTTAATTGCTGGTCCAAATCTACATCATCATTATCAGCCTACTCCCGTCCACTGCTGGACATAGGCCTTTCCAATAGCACACCACTGAGCTAAAATCTAAATCTATATGGAAGCTGGAAAAATGTGCAGAGACATCAAACTATTGGATTATGCGGTTTACTTCTAAGATTTAAATGTGTAGGTGACAAAATCTCATTGTTATAATTTAGACAATCATTATATTTTATCACACTTTACATAAATGTAATTTAATTCTTTACTGCCTTGTTGGTCAAGTGGTGGAATGTGGGTGTGTATTCCATTCTTCTGCCTACCTGTTCAGCGATTACATATATGGTGTTATGTTTTTAACATAATTTGTGTTGTCCTTTCAGAGCCTGACATTTCAAAAGATTGGTAGACTAATAACATCAGTTGATTCACAACCAATGTTTGATGGTGGAGTCTTAATTAATGTTCTTGGCAGATTGCAGGTATGGGTATTAAATTTAATTTATTTTGTTATATTGCATAATGTCTATGTCACACATTGATATTAAACTAACTTGCACATAGTTGTAGGTTAGTATTATCAAAGGAAATATCTAAAAATAGTATAAGTAAACATTTTTATTTTATCAGAATGTCTACTGAGTTCTGCAATAATTCAAAATTTATAAGTTAAAGCCTATACTATACTATTAAACAATAACTAGTTTGTTTCTAAGAAATTGGATGAACTGATTTATTAAAATTTGTTACCATACAAGTACACTGAATATTTTCAATCCTTACATTCTTTAAACAGTTGTAACTTAAACTGTTCCTTCTTATTTGAAACAGACTGATGAAGACCAACCACATGCATACTTTCAAACATTTGTACTGAAACCCATAGGCAACTCATTTTATGTAGAACATGATATGTTCAGGCTGGCTCTTCATGATGTTTAGAAGTAGTGTTAACTGCAGGCCAAGTAAGAAATGTGGAGGTCCCCAATAAGCTTTTTTGTTAACAAAAAAAACATAACACTGATCTGGGATGATTACATTTTGTAACATTCACCTGGACTGTAAAGCTCTACTCACATTGAGCTATCCCCCTAGAAACTTACTAATGATGTTCACTGTTAACACAATTCACACTATATGGTGATGAATATTATATCATGATATGCATTTTGAGTTGCTTATCCAATGTTTACCTGGCTCCTTTGATGGTAGTAATCCAAATGATGGATGCCATCACCTTTTACATTGTTCATGGATTTAAAAAATGTTGCTAGTGGTGTGACATTTGGCATGCTGTTTCTGCAACTACAGATACTAAAAAAATGGTTCTGTGATTCATACCATACACATCAATAGAAAGTAGTGTAGCACAGTCCTAGAAACCGAATGGTTGTTTAAAGTTAGTAATTGCTAGTGTTTCACAAGGTTCTGTGTGAAAAGGGTCTAAAATAAAATGTAATATAATGAATTCAAGCTATGAGGTAAAATGTGTTCAATATGTATCAAAACCTTTATCAAATAATCAATTGGGCACATTATTAAATTGATAGGGCATGAATGTGAGTGGTATCAGCTATTAATTTTAAATGATTTTGGCCCTTTTCCTTGTTTTTCTTCCAAGCTGCCATTGTAATATACTCTTTAATGTTGATTTATTTAAATCGACTTAGACCGTCTCGGTCGAGTGGTTACAAGCGCGACTGCCGATCGTGCGGTCCTGGGTTCAAATCCTGGGTCAGCTGCTATTAGATTTACTAATTTACAATTTTTAGTAGTGACTCGGGAGTCCGGATCTGTACCTGTTGTATGGCAAATAGGCCATTGGCCACCTATTCCATGAGACGTAAACGTAACTGATGAAATAGGAGAGTGTACGACACTCCTCTGCCTTCTTCGGGAATTACATGCGTGGTGTTACGTAATTAAACTTATTAATTTAAATGCAATGTACGCGAGATAGTGACAGCGGGTGCACACTGCAGCCATTTTGAGTATCAAATCGTTATTATATTAGCCATTCTTATTATTTCGACGAAATCTTTCTCAATCATAATAGGTTTATTGAATCTTTTCGTAGAGACGGCTTATAGTAGTTGTTTAGCAGAAATTTTGACTTTCAACAAAATACAATCCAGCTTTTTTACCATTTCAGTGTGATGATGATCCTCCACACCCGTACATGCAAACATTCGTGTTGAAACCACTCGGCGACTCCTTTTTTGTGCAGCACGACATATTCCGCCTTGGCATCCACGACGTCGCTTAAATCTCCAAGACACATCAATCAACATTTCAACACTGAACAAGATTATTCAACGTTAATATTATTATTACAATCACAGCGCTATCCTAAACCGCGTATTGTTTTGGTTATCTAGGTGTAAGAGAAAACGATTATTGCCTATTTGTAAAATTAAAAAATTGTACATTTAGTCATCGAAATACAATTTTCGGCATTGTTCTTGGCTTAGATAATTATTAAGAAAGCTTAGTAAAACAGCTACTCTTTTTCAGTTACGTGTATACATTTTATATTAAATACATATAATTTTGTAATTTAATGTAGTTTTAATGAACAGTATATTTTCCTTAATATTATTCTAGCTTATACATGGCAGTGGAAAAGAAAACAACATAACGATGCTATGACAATCATGTATTAAGTAATAAATAGTCAAATATTAACAAAAGAACCACTGAAAACAGGTACATTTTTACCAATCTCAGAATTTAAGATGCAACTTTCTTTAAATTCTTAGACGCTACGAACACTTAACAAGTTACTTGCATGCAATACTATACGAAATACACACCGGCTCTGGAGGGGCCGCACTTGTATAAGTGAATGACTAGGTTGCAATGTTCCTTGCAGTGCAAGGAGCGATGCGCCGACTCACTTGTGTCTTCCTATACTTGGGGGTACTGTCAAATCCACATTTAGCAGCTTAACATCTTAATCGGAAACGATACATCATTGAGAACACGTCTTTTCGAAAAATTACACTCAAAATTCGAGACAGAACATACTATACTCAAATATTAACTTACTACAAAATATATATTTTAAACTATTCTTGCCTATGAAAAACATCTCATAAATAATCTTATAACACAATAGCAGTATTTGAATGAGATGATACTGGAGCAGTTAAAAATATATTACCCGACTGTTTGTTGGCTGGAAGAACGATTGAAGTATTGGACAAATCCTATTAGGTACCTATTAATAAAGTTCGGCTTTATACAGCAATTTCGCTGTCTTGCATTAACCTGTCAGTCTGACATCTGCATGTACTATGAGTCGCCATTTGTGCGCTAAACAACGACATCACTAAATAAAACCGAATTATTAAACAGCCGGATAATATAATGGATATAAAAAATCGCATCTGAAACTTATAGAAATACATTCTAAACTGCTAAAAGGATACACGACATTCAGTACGACTATCTTAAGGTGTTGAAGACTACGAAGCAGAGATCAAATTAGACATGGCAAGACCGTTACGGTCGCATTCGATATTAAGAACATTTGTACATAAGCCTTTAGCCTCTGACTGACAGTACTGTTCCATTAAACTGTAGAATAATAAGATTATTATTAGCACAACCTGTCATTAGTCTGTCTTGTCGTAGCATCATCATTAGATACTGTTATCACAACACAAAAATTTAATTCCCCATTTCTAAGGTAACTCGACGGTGGAAAAAATCAACTGCGTATTGAATCTAATTAAACTTGTAGTTTTTTTATCAAGTCTTACAAGGGGCCACGGATTCAATCTGATAATCCATTTTTTATACAAATTACAAATTCATTTTATTTTAAACAAATGAATTATCAATGAAAAGGACAAAATCTTTTGAAATTCTCGTAACTTATATCCACATCCTTCAAAAATCATATCGTAAACATGCCTACAATTTTTCTTAGTAAAATGAGTCAGTCAGCTCCATCTCGCAGTATTTCGCAATCGACTGACGTTTCGAATAATTAAACCAACAGACGCAAAAACACGCTATACTATTAATTTGAATTACAATTGTTGCAGAACAAGTAAAAATCCAAGTTGACCAATCGAAATCGATTAAGGCGAAGTACTATATTAGTGTCTAGAAAATCGTATAAAAATAGTATTATGTCGGATTTATTCAATATGATTGGAACTTTTACGTACTTGCAAACAATTTGTTCAAATTAATGTAGTCCTCAGTTCACGAATGTATGTTTTTACAAAATGTAGGATTTTCACGTCGAATTACATATCTGTGTAACATCAAGTATCTATAGTAATAGTCAATAGCTGCCGAAAAAGTCACTAACCTATCCATAATTTTTGAGAGTAACAAAATAATTTAATTTGAAAACTTTCTTACTTTAACTTATATAATTTCGAGTCTTGTTACCATAGAGGAGTATTTATAATTAACGTCTCAGTGTACTTTTAATGGAACAGTACTAACATGATGTATGTATGGAGGTTCTCACACACGGGTATTGGCAGCGATATAACACTTTTAAAACATTTTAGCCTTCAATTGTTATTGTAAATTTGCGTGTAGCCAGCAAAAAAATGTTTTAGTTTTGTTTCGAGTCTCAGTTTACCATCTCTCTTAGATAGATATTCTATAAAAAAGTAAGAAAAAAGTTATATACATCTAAAACAGGCTATAATTTCAAAAATTAAACATCAATGTAGCTTTGAGTACTTTGCAATTTCTTAGGAAGGTCAAATCAATAATAAGTATATATTTGTACGGAAATTATTATTCAGCCTCTCAGTGTAAATGTTTAATTTGTACAATTGATGCTAATTGTAATATTTATTATTTTGTAATATAAAAATATAGGTTGTTTTGATTGTTCTTATGAAGAGAACTATTGTCATAAAGAGAAACCAAAAGAATTTACAAATATTTTCAGTTTGAAAATATGTTTAATTACCTATTGCCTTATTTCAATATAGAAAAAAATATTCCCTGGATTTACTTTCATTTAACACACAAACGAGTACAAACTTACAATTCGATTGATTGATTTAGGAACTTCAGTAAATAAATAACAATCAATTATATTCATCACGGCAGGGCGCTATGGCGCTCATTGAGGGAGGCCTATGTCCAGCAGTGGACTGAGATAGACTGATGATGATAATGATGATATTCATTGATTAAAAAAATGTTTACTCATCAAACAGTTTTAATTGACATTTCTGTGTAGTACGTTAATTTGGCAAACGAAACACGAATTCAGGGGGTAATTTTCAAAAATGGTGAAATACAAATTCAACGTTTTCAAACAAGTTGTACCAGATGTCTCTAATGAGAATTCTTGTCAACTTCGAAACAACCAAAATTAATCAAAGACATCGTAAATCCCTTTAAAAATTAATCTTATGTCGGCTTTATTTTCAAAAGTAGCCTATTCTATAATAACTTACTTTCAAATATAGTCTAATCCAATTCTGCCAATCACGTCATGTAAATTTCGGCCCGCCATATTGCCAACCTCATACATTTAGTTCGTTGCCAAATTTTTTTGTTTCTCCAAAATTAGTGAAATCCTGACAGCTAAATATAATATGAACATTGGTGAAATCTGATTCGTATAGGTTCAGAAGCAGCCAAATTCATACTTTACAAACAGTATTAGACGAATCCAACAATTCATCTATTTTTTTTCTATAACTACAAGCAATACTCAATTATTTAAAGTATAGTTGATACCTGAAATATTTAATTAATACAGGCAAACTATTTAATACTTCAGTTAAAGCCAAATTAGTCATAACTCATAATACATAAAAGTCATTGTTTCTTGATTTCCATAACAGTGGACTTGACCAATATTGAAAATTACCTCCTGAATTATAATATGACCTTACAGCTTAAGGTTAGTATCAGCACACGTATGAATAGAAATAATTTGAAATTCGGTCTGTTGAGATAACATTGTGGCAAGTCTACGACCAGAAGGTATCGGTAGTCCAAGAGAGATGATAAACAAAAGACTCACATCGCGCTCCTATGTCTACGAGCCGCCTTTTTTGCGTCCCCTGGAGCCGGGCAACGCGACGCCTCGCAACGAGCGCATCGCCATCGCGC
>DWEC01002795.1:0-11279 GCA_018245735.1 Microceris miodesmiata
GTTGTAAATACGTCGTCCAATGTCTGATTAGCTATCTCGTACAACTTGCATTTATCGCTGAAACATTACGTACCGATATGGCCTACAATATTGTTGCACACTTATTTGGACGCAGTTGTTTATCTATAGTTGTCCGTAACGAACAAACAATTAATCGTTCTGTACCAGATGTTCTCTCAGTTTAAAAACTTACAATCAACACTATATGTTGTTGTGAACACAAATATCTAGACATATTTTATTTGTTGTTTCTCAAACTACATATCTGATGTACACAATGGTGTGGAGCAAGCGACTCGTTTAATTTTTATTTACCCAGACTTCAATAGCACCTCACCGAACCTCGTAACAGTAACTTTCCTAAGGTAATGTGAATTCGAAGCCATTATATGAAAATAAATAGCCCGTTCACCAAACAATTACCCGTCCAGTTAAATGCTATCAGCGAATCTATGGGTTGAAATCTCATAACCTTTTGCCTCCAAGTAAAGCCGATTGTATTGAGGTTACGGACTGACCGCAGGGATCGTTTATACGTATCGTAACGACAAAATATGAGGAAATCCTTGCCTCGGCTTTATGCAAGTGATCGATTTCGTTCAAAGAAGATTCTACTGTACGAGAAATGCATTGCAATACGCAGGTAATATTTCTCATCCAATAATGGACTTTGAATAAATAACATTAAAATCGGTTACCGCACCCCGCAGAGCTATGTGCGATTGTGTAATGCCCGTTATACAAGTATCATACTCCGAAGAAAACACAGTACACTGAGCTCCATGCAAACATTTTAATTCCAATGATTTAAGCATATCAGTGTTGAATGTAGATGGGAAGCGAGATGCGCACGCGCAGTCGGCTATGAATGAGCCGCAGTGAATCAACCGTCCATTCATGCGCCGCCCCCGCGCGCGCAGCGACGCATTATTTGCCAATATGCCGGTATTGTTTCACTGCACCATCCATGCCTCTCACTTCCTGCCATCAGCCTTACGTTTACTGCTTATAACCCTAATTAGTGTCCGAAATGTCACACTTTAACTGCATTTTAGTGAGGTAATTTTGAACGTAGAGTCCGAAATGGTTTCTCTGAATATTAAAATAGATACTCATATACTTGAATGTTTACGAAAATAGCCGAGTTGCTTGATAATAATTATTTACTTGGTTTAACGATACATACGAGCTCCTTACGCTTATAGATACTTAAAACCTTCGGGACAGTTCAGCAGATCATGGATAAAACGATGCTGAGACAAAGGAGGAAAAAATATTGTGTGGTGATAAATACAAGATACAAACAAGTAAAGCTCGCCATTCATGCAACGCCTCCACGCACGTACGCAGGCCATCTTCATATTAGTCAACGATAAATATTGTATTACTGTAATATTATTTCACAGAGCAATAGGTTTTTAACTTCCTTCCATTATTTATATTCGACTTATCGTTCATACTAATTCATACCCAATGTCCGAGCTTCTGATGTATAGGTACAATTTGATTTAATATTAATGTTTAAGTGTAAAGCGCCATGTAAATGTATAATGTACTCTGTAAAGATCAAAATCCTTTAAATTGATAAAAGGTCAAGTTAAATTATGAAAGTTACGTTTTTAAAATCCATGTAATCCTTTCGTATTAATATTGTAAATGTTTATAGCAATTTCCAAACTCTAGGACGAAAGTAGACACACATTTTAGAACTTACATTTTAATATTCCTGTGTCTTATTGTACATAGCAAGGGAGTACGTCCGTCCGTACGTACGTACGTCTAACTAAAGGCTTCGGGCTACGCTTAAGCTAGTATATGGGTCCATTACGGGGAGCGTGCGGCGGTGACGCAACCTTCATTGAGATAACTGTGAATCGTGAAATTTGAAATGAAAGGTTAATGCAGGCTAATGTTCCTTAGCGAATAATAACCGCGTCAGTTGTCTTTTCTGTGCAGAACTCTTTCTGTGCAGAACAGAACGTAGCCTTGGAGTACCAAGTGTCAACAAAAATAGTCACCTTGGCACCAGCCGTGATGAACAAGGCGGACTGAGACCCTGACACTTAAGAGATACATCAAGCGCCAATAAGTCATGCGTCAGATGTTAATCGATGCTTTTAAGAGCAATGTTAGTGGTCGCAGTCATTATAAGGATGTATAAAACAATATGTACTTGGCATATTAATGATAAATATTGTGCATTGAAATGTTCTTTGGGAAGATAGACTATAAATTTAACTCACTTATGCGTCAGTAGGATAGGCTCGTGATTTGTTCCTGATAGTTTTCGAAGCTCAAGTACCATACGATACCTCGATACCATTCGCAAAGTTCGTAAACTCGAAAGTAATTAAGTAAACATCTGTAGTGGAACGAAAAATTGAGCAACATGTGGTAAAGCAGTGTATGTTTAGTAGTGAGGTAAGCAGAGGCAGGTCTGCGGCTAAGTACATTTCGGTGTATCGGCGAGCGACGCGTATTTGGAGGCTTTGCCGGAACAAACACGGGAAGTGTTCAATAAACTAACGCTTGTCTACATATTTTTGAATTGTATTTCAACCGACGACATAGAAATAAGAGTATGTTATGTATAAAATTATAGGAAGGTTTTATAAAAATTGCGTTTTATTTTTAACTGATTATTAAATAAATCGAGATAAAAATAAATAACGAAAATTTTTAAACGGTTTTTTTGCTTGTAAAATTCTGTGGCTCATTAATTTAAAATACGATTACACTTGTTGGTTACGTATAGCAGATTTGTTTCCTAAGCCATGAGGCCTATATCTCTTATCGAGGTCGAATTACTATGTCTACGTTTAGACGTACATCTACATATGTACCTAGTACGCCGGTTAAATGTTCGTTTATTTCATACAAACTAATCTGGGTAATTGCAAATTCCTAGCGTAAATTATAAAAACAATTTTATACTTAGCTACTGTGTAGGAAACGACCTTACACATGTACAGTGGATACAAATAATCATTCGTGAAAATTTTATATGCCATTGATTATTTTAATGTGTCTGAAAACAAAAGTACATTTGTATTAAACAGTATGTTTTACGTAAACTGCTCTCTCGAATGTGTCGTTAGCACTAAGTGTCTCGGCGCATCGTGGAAAGTTCTTAACGATTTTTAATGAATTTAAATGTGTTCTTAATTATAAACTGGTTCAGGGAGCTGGGCGCGTCCACCTGCGGCCGGCTCCCGGCCTTAGTTACGCGCCGATACCTTCAATGTTTCGACACATCACGCCGACGTTGCCTTATAAATGATTATGTATATTTTTAACATCATTAATTTTGATTGATAGCTCAAAAATAGTAAAGACATCCTTCGCTAGATGACTGCGTGCCATCATCGTTTATAACAGTTTTTGTTCGGAACCATTAGGCTGCATTTTAGTTAAGTGCGTTTTAAATATCATTATGATCTCCGTCGCGAAAAATATTTTACATTATTGACATTATGTACGGTATTTATTACAAAGTTAGAAGATTGACAATCTATTGAAGGTAACAAAACAGTTGTTGGCACATTCCTCGATCAGATTTAACGGCCCGGCCGACCATGTCTCTGCGCGCAGTATAAGGATCCATTAAACGAGTATTAGAGCGAGGACCGACCGAAGGAGGGTAGTTAACCGGCTTTACTGTGTCACTTAGTTGTTGTGAAGTGTTATAAATCTATATAAATTACACATCAATTAATAAGATGTTGGCAGCACTGCGCGCGACATGGCCGCGGCGCGGGCCGACTCCCATGTGCTATTATATTACATCGTGTAAACCGATCACGCCAATAGCTCTCCTTTGCTTTCTTTATGGCACACTCAATATGGCGGATATAGGGGCATCGTTAGCGTCTATCGCGCGTCTATATCCGTTTAATCTCCACGTAGCTCTTTATTATTAGTAAATAATTAATTTACACCACACATATAAAAATGTATATAACAAAAGTATATCAAAAGTGAAGATACTTCCTTACAGGTGAGGGATTAGCTCACTAGACATTTAGGAAAAAGTAAAGAATGAAATGTTTTTAGGAGAACGGTCATAAGGTGCCGGCCATGAAGTTCGTTTTTGGTGCAAATGTGTTAATAGTGGAATGGTGACATCTGTTGCGGAAGGCGACGTGGCACGAGGGCCCGAGGGCGGGTCGCGGGGAGAGCCGCGTTGCGCAACCCGCGGCGCCGGTGAATGGAGCCTCCGCCGAGTGGGCGACGTTTTTATCAATGAGCGGCGAAAATGTGGCGAGTGCCGTACGCACGGCGCGTGTCACGGCCGCGCGCGCTAACCTTGCTCGAGGAAAATGTCAGCGACGACACGATCTCGCACTCGCCGGTGGGTTGCGATACCTCTTTTTACAAAACAGCTGCGTTCGACAATATATTTGTGTGTCACATATCCACACAGGTATATTGTAAGACTGCCTAAATTCTCTCATTTTCTAAAATGAAACCCCCAGTACTAACATAGATTCCGGGTTTTGGTACGTTATGTAGAAATAAGCTGACCCCGTATTTCCATTACATTATATTCTGCCCACTCCTTCGGGAAATTAGAGGCGAGATGTCAGGGTTATATTTTAAGCATAGAGTATCTCCGTTAAAAAAGTTTTCTTTGGTGTATGGCTGAACCGATTTCGACGGGACTTTCGCTGGCAGGTAGTTGCCGTTATAAGGAGTAACTTGGCCAATTTATATTTTAGAAACAGTTTTGAGTCCTACGTGAATGAATGAATAATTCTCTGACTATGCAGTTTACATGCAACACCCATTGTTCACGTTGTCGTTATATGCAAACAGTATATATATCTATTTACGTCCCAAGTGAATTTGAAAGGAAATAATCAATTTATTTAATTACTGCGGCACCGCCGCCCCCAGTCAGCCTTCGCTTAGATTTAGGCATGACGCAGCCGGCTCTCTGGCATTAAGCGTTGAGAAACCAATGCGGCTCACTTTAGCGACTGCTCTATTAGCAAATTAATACTTTATCCTTTACCAAGTTTACTTTATCTCAAGATTTTATAACCTTACAACATTTGTGTCGATAGTGAAAGAACCTACCGGTCACGGTTCTTCTCTGGGCGCCGCAACATGCTGGGTAGGTACACGTCGACACCTATGTCGGCGGCCGGACTGACTCCCGCGCCATGCCAGCCCGTGACGATGTCGTCTATCCCGAAATAATGTCACGTGGGTGCTCGCAGCCGAAACAAGGATACAGTAGCCTTCGGTGTTGCAACACTAACTGCTGCATCTGGCCGCATTATCAAAATGTTTACTATTAATATTTCGACTATTCATACGACTTTTATTTCTGGATCAATTATTTGTCCTAAAGGTTGTAGCTGCACAAATGTGTAGAGACGGTGTGTGCGCTAACGGTAAGCAGAACCGAGCCGCGGCGTCGCATTCATTAACCTACATGTGGGTATTATCATAGAAACAGTTTCTATTTAATTCTGTGATTGATATTAAGAGCGCGCGGAGGCGGCGCGCGGGCGGCGTGGGCGGCCGGAAGGAAATCGTAACTTTCGGCTTTTCACGGCTGCGAGCATCCATCGCGACTTCGCCGCGCTTGACTGACTGTTGACTACGCTATTTAAGAAAATCGGTTGCTTGTACAGTGACTCAATAACAGCGTACAGAGCAAATACCTTTAGTAATCACTTGTTTTTGTGCAATATCTGCCATTACTTTAAAACATAACAAAAAGCCCGTAATCCCGGAAGAGGTAGGCAGAAAAATGTAGTACGTTTCCACATTTCCACGTTTCACCATTAACTACTTTTACAGACATTACATTACATACATTACATACATCCAGACTCCGAGCCACTAGTAAAAATTTCAAGATAGAAAAATCCAAGAGTACCTAACCTGGGGATCGAAACCGGACCCTTTCGCGCTTACGACTACTCGATCAACCAGGCAGTCATTAGTTTAATCTTTCCCGATAGCTTACGAAACAAATCGTGTTACCTTACCTTTAATCGTGCTCCCGTATGTTTAAAGCACCCGATTGTCCTTATTCACATTACGTGAATCATCTGGTAATTTTTGATTATACATAATACCGCTGCAGAGCCGGCTAACAATATTTGACCATTTTCAAACCTCGTGACACGGACAAGAAGTTTTTTGTAACAGTTGACATTTGCCCGTATGTCTCCGCGGCGGGTGTCGTGTGACGTCACGGCTCGCATTCTGCGGCCGCTCGTGCTTGCCTTGCAGCCTAGTGTAAACAATGGCCCTAATGAACGTGTCGGGAAAAGGTCGAGCTTCCTTCGTGGCGCGCGGTACTGCGGACGCACACCGACCGATTTGGCGAGTATTTTCAACTGTTTCATCTTTTTTGTTCGTGTATTTGTGACTCAATAATTTGATCATTGAATTTCAATAATTAACTGTCATAATAATAATAAGACTTCATTCATTCCACACATATGTATGTATATAATCACAAAATTTACAATTCAAATAATCATTTGTTGAAACACCAAGCAAAAATAATAATACCCTAATAAAGTAAGTTTTTCTCATGCATTTGGTCTAATAATGGTAATTTAGTTAATATTATACTATGTAGAGAAATTTATTTAACTTTGATTTAAGTTTGTTTAACTGCCTCGTTGGTCGAGTGGTTGCAAGCGCCACTGCCGATTGGGAGGTCCAGTTTTCAAATCCTGGGTCAGGTACTATAGAAGTTTTCTAATTTAGAATTTCTGGTGGTGGTGGTAACTGGTGAAACATGGGGCTGTACTACACTCCTCTGCCTACCCCCTTCGGGGATTACAGACGTAATGTTACATTTTAAAACTTACTTCTTTACTATAATTTATGTCTGGACCCTTCTCGGGAAAAGGCCTCCTCCGAAGATTGCCAAATATCTGCTCTTGCTTTATATCAACTAAATTTTTGCCTGCGATCGTCTATATTACGTGTAGCCACCGGGAGCAAAGGCGTCCTGTCTCTTGTGATCCTTCCCTTGCCGTCACTGCAAGTAGGTACTTACAGTAGTAAATAATAACAACAATAATAAAACAAAATATCTTTCCACGTTTTAGTATTTTTTATTTTTATTTGCTTAGTAAATATATATTGTTAACCTATAGCTAGCTTACAGCGGGCGCAGTTAATGCCTAATGGCCTTTTTACCAGTCAACCAAAGGTTATCGTGAAACATGCGGCAAGTAGGTACAACGACGTCAGTAGCGACTTAATAACGGTCCTCAAGAACTGGAACTGTGCGGTACTGAATGATATGCACTTAGTGATATGCTGAACAATACGCTGATTATGTACTTAGGACTAGGATCAATTTAGATATATGCATCGAGCTGTTGTGGCTGCTCACGGATGCGGAAACAGACAGAATTCGTCTCAAAATGGCGCTGCAACTTTATCATTATATTAAAACGATAACGTATAGTTTATAGTGCATGGCATTGGCAGAAGTCAAAAGGTTTCGTTGTGTGTTCGCCGTAGCCATAAACAGACCGCGAGGCGATAGCTCGTATCGAGGTGTCGACGGCGTCCGTAATAGACCTGCAAGTTTAGATGATGACGGCCCGCGCCTATCTCCGTCCTAATGCATGCACACAGAGCAATGTGGAGTTCAGCTGCGATATGGATCATGATAAATGTCTGTAGCGCGCTCGCTAACTACAACCTATTCGCCTTCGCTGTAGTACTTTAGATGGCTTTTTACAGAACATTAAAACTACAACACTCGTTTCTTTTTTATATTAAGTACTTGCATGCATGTATTTCGGGTAATCGTTCTCTCACATTGGAGCACAACATTAGCTTTACTGTAGCCTAGTGACGGGCGACGTGCAGTGGCGGCGCTTGAGCCGCGATGTCAACTTTGCGACTGCAATAATTTGGAATCATTAAACAAAAACAGGTACTCGTAGACTCGGTGCTGGCGAGCGCGCGTGATTACAGGGCTAGTGGCACCGGGCGTCGCTCGCTTACCTAATGTGGCTGGAACCTACAAAATGTCAATAATACCCTAATTATACAAGCACTTCAAAATTACCTAGAAAATATTTACTTACCTTGCAAGTTAAACTATTCAGTATTTTTGCATCCGATAAAGCAATCGCCTGCGTGTATCCGTTACTTTCGTTTGATATGATCAAGAAACAATTTAACGGAACTCTAGCTCCAAACCAATGGGCTGAGAAGTTTAAACCAGTTATCGTCGACATATTGTACGACGGTCGTGTATTTTATTTTTGGGAACATACCTATAGTCTATACTTACATATACGCAATGAAGATTTTTTTGTAGTGCCCATACTATTCTGTATGTGGAAACGATTTCGTAAAGCGTACAGTGCGACCAAATAGGTACATCGGCTAATCAATCGGCCAGATCTCTTCGGCAGAGCACTTCCGTACCTCATAGCGTTTTTGTTTACAGAACTATTAACTATACTCGCTTAGCAAGAAATATCTATTTACATTACATTAACGTTCGTGTGGCTTACCTACCAGTTATATTTATAGCTTAAACTAGAGCAAAGCGAATAAAAGCAATACAAACAGGAGTAATGCGAATATCGGCAAATATTGCCATTGACAAAAATGTTTTTTTAATAGCCGAATACTTTATGCTTTATGCTATGCATATGTTCTAGCTTATGCTGGAACAAGAAAACGTATGGATATTTGCGTATAAACTTCAAAAGAGTGACATTTCAAATGTTAAGAATTCCTCTAAACTACATTAAAACTGGAAGGTTACGTGTCGTAGATATTATTATTAATATTTAAATATCTCCATCGCGAGGCGCGTCTAGAGCGTTTCCGGCTAGAGCACGCAGGCACACGCCAAACCGGTTGTTATTCGGTATTTCTGGAGAGCTTCGTCAATTAATTTGCCGCCGGCCCAGCTTCCTGCGATACAACGAGATAAACGCCGTCAATATTCACGTTCTCAGGCTGGCTCTGTGTACTTACTGGAACATACTTTCAGATATCATAGATATCATTGATTGATATCACTCATTGTAATATTCACTCATTAGTATATTTACTCATTTAAGTGTCAGAGTATCCCAATTGGAGGATACGTAGTACAGACTAGACTATACAGTGTCTCTCTAGAACGACTTTTACAAGGAATATATTACATCGACGTGATCGAACTAGTGCAAAAAAAATTAACCATACACATTAGTAGCGGTTTTTATCACCGTGTTTCGTATCATAAATACGTACTTACTTTATAAATATGGTCAGCGGACGTTTAAGACGAGACGCCTTTAATTGAATATAACTGTACGACATTTATGTCACGGAATATATGATTGTATTACTTTTAATAATAAACGTTGCTACAATGTTCCCAGAAGAACACATTATCGTAAGGATTATAAAAATATACGCTATAGGTAAGTGTCGTACCAATGCTGGAAAGCGATCTTCACTGGTCTCAACCTTATATGTAGGTATGTACTTGTAATGTTATGACATGGACATCGTGTACAACGTGTTAGCTGTACTAAAACAACTGTGGTTAAATTGGTATAAGCTTTGGGACATTACATTATTGAACCTTATAAAGCATGTCACTACATGTCACCATTGCATGTCGCCATGTGAACATCTTATAAAGCATGTCACTTAATCGACAGTGACCCTAAACGTTGCAGTTGTCTAGTACATGTACATTAGTACTACACTACAGCTATTAGACTGCCTTTATCAGTCTTTGTCATAGTGAATTGTGGTGGACGTGGCTAGCTCACGTGTGTTTATATTGTATAGTTTATTATTTATTATTGTTAATGCAGTACTGTTTGATAAGCACAATGAAAAAAAATGATACTACGATTTACGTAATCAGTATTATAACTGTCATAATAAAACGCTACTGTCATAATAAGCTAAAACATTAGAAAAAAATGAAGCTTTTATAGGCATAATTTTGCAGAAAAATCAAGTGACGGTAACAAAGTTTAGAATTTAATGACCAACAATTAGGTAACTCTGCGTTCTGAAACATCACACATCAAAAGGAATAATAATTAATTATATCTATTATTCCTATAATATAAATATAATTATATTTATAAGGATACGTGGGTAGATTGTTGGAGTTCGTGGATGTACCGAAATTTTACATTAGGTACCTATATCCAATATTTTTTGTATTTTTTTTAGTTAATGTTTAAATTATACATGGTATCTGTAAACTTTATTTTACATTTAAATTAACTTTAATTTTTAATATTCAACGGCATAATATATTTATCTTAATAACCAATAGTTACGTATAATTTTATTGCAAGTAAACGAACATTAATTTGATTAAAATATTAACTTGTTAGGTATGTAGTAGGTACCCTTCCCGCACTATTAAAAATCTCTGTGCGGACACTACAGCGAAAATGACTAGCGCAAATGTCTTTGTCTATGTTTCAAGTGACATTTTTGTAACACGCGTACCGCGTACTGACAACATGCGACGAAATGTATTTACAAAAACGAACAACTCTTAGTGCGCAAAAAAAACGATTGGTACGGCTGGATAACGTAATTGAAGCGGTTGCGGTCAGCCGTAATAAATTAATCATCCGTCAACAACACTATGACATTTCGTGTTCTGGGAACGTTCATTATGAATAGGGCTTATCTCTTATACAACTTAGTCATCCTTTGTTTACATCTGTAGTACTGGGTTTATGTAGTCGGGTACTATTTATAAAAATACTTAAGCCATTTAAAATTCAATATCACTTGTCGAAACGATTAAGGAATTCATCTCTAGGAAACCTGCACACTATCTTCTTAAAGCTCCCTAACACATTCTATCCTATAACAATCCTAGACACATGTAAAGTCTGCCAACCCGCACTCAGCTGGCAATGGAATTATTATAGGGATGATGAAGAGCACGTACTAACTTTGATGCTAGTTATTAATAATAAACTTCCCTGCCTGTTTTATTATTGCATAACAGTCTCAAGTTTTTCCTTTCATTTGTACGCACCTAACTTCATTTAGTTTGGCGTAAAATAATTGTTACATATCATTTGTACACAGGTAACTTCATTTAGTTCGGCGCGAAAAGTTGTTTTTCTCTTCTATCATAAGTTTGCATCCACAATTCGTTTAATATCAATTCTGACTTTAATACAATTGACTAAGTCGATGGGATAATTATTCATTTTCATTAACGTAACTGTAAACATAGACCTGTTTTAGTTAGGTACACCAAGTATTTAAGATACGCGTTTCACTTAATGAGA
>DWEC01002796.1:0-11278 GCA_018245735.1 Microceris miodesmiata
ATACCGGGTTGTGTGGGATTTGTACCGTACTAAAATCTGCCGGTGGCCTTCCTCTTCGCTAGTAGGAGGACTCCGGGTTCTCTGGCGGAATGCGCGGGCGCCCTCCTAACGTGACGCCCCTATAAGCCCTACACCGAAAAAAACACATGTTGTCATCTCCCATGCCTTCACATTCTTACGCCAATATGCAGCCACACATATTGTCGTCCTTTCCGGAATCATTGCCTAAACGGTTAGAGCTCCCACTCTAATCGCTCCCGACCCCGAGAGTCGCCTTTTAGTTGCCTCTTACGACAGGCAGGAGGTATCGTATAGCGAATTCTGATCCCGAGCTACGGGAACAATACTATACGTAAACCTATTTTAAAAGTATGTAAATGCTCGCCAACCTAAAGAATAAATTGCCTGTCCACGTTCATTGAATCTGCAACAAATACTCTTGGTAAAATTGTACACATAAAGAAGTTTGTAAGCAAAAGTCACTCTTAAAAAGAGCAAGTCAGTCGCTGTTCACAAAAGATAAATTTTAAACCTTAGCCTTTTCTGCGCAGACACGGTCACGGATTGAGATCGATTATTAAATTGAAACTATGTTTTTAACAGACTGTATAATTTTATAGGTTATAAATATAGTTTTTTTTATTAGATTCATAATAAATCTTTATTCTATCTTACCAATTTCGGTTGAAACGTAATCGATGATGATTTATTCATATTGGTAGTCGTAAATGTGTAATACGATAACTCGATTGAAATGTTCGCTTCACTAGTACTGTATAACTGTCATGCGTCAAATATTACACCACTGCCACTAATATTTTGAAATACAGTACAGCGCGAAAGATATAAATGACTTTTTTAATTAATGGGCCGGTTTTTATTAATTTTAACGAAGAAGCATAAATTAGCGACTTTTATGGATGATACTGAAGTTTTTAATATAATGTGCAATATTATTTAAAGGCGTAATACCCCTGTTTAATAAATAATACGATTAAATTTATACAGTACCGGCACATAACTAAGTGAAACATATAATTTATATATAAGGTATGATTTTATATTGGAATTTAACCAAACCGATACACAATATTTGCTATATATATCATCTATAATATAAACAAAACTACTAAAGGATTATAATGAAGGCTGTTGAATTTTGATTAAAAATGTTATAATCTAGTGGACTACAAGGTAATAATATTAGTTTAGTAATTGTCTTTATGAAAGCTACCTAGTCAGCTAACCTGAACTTGGTCAGTGTCACAGAGTGTCTTGCCTTAACCTTTCTGATCAGAGCAGATCCATGTCCAGCAATAGAACATTAAATTTGATGATGATAATGTGTACTACTGCAATGAATATAAATGGTATTATAACAGGAAGCTGTTCCAAATAGATAATTTGCCTGTAAGGGGCTCTAATTTCAAGTTAGGAGTGCAAGCAAGCCAACCTACACACTTCTATGAGACAGACAAGTTTCTAATGACCATTTAATCACAGTATTATGCAGCCTAACTAAGCACAACTAAATTTCTTTGCTGTTGATGGACAACAGGGTTGGCAATGTGAGAAGCTGTATTAATTTATCCATAAACTACATGACTGAATTATGGACTATGGGCAAAACCCCCCTTTTGGAAATGATACAGGCTAATGATATGTTTAGATAATCCTATTTCAATTAACTTATGTCCAATAAGTCTGTTAAACTCCATGACCACTTTATTGACTACTTGACTTGTGACATAGTATTGTGTTTTTTTAGTTAGTTTTTACGTGATGTAATAGAATCTTCAAGGAAAATTGAAGCAAGAATATATCAACATATTAAGCTATTGGAAAACAGTAAAACTATTATGCTGCAACCTGTAACTACTGAGAGCTCTAAGAACCCCTAATCTATTAATGTTCCAAATATACAAATTGTTTTCATTACTTGACTTAGACTGCTTCGTTGGTCGAATGGTTACTATTGCATTTTTCTAATTTAGAATTTCTAGTTGTGACTTTGTGTCTGGAATTGTGCCTGGTGTAGGGCAATATGTTCACCACCTATTCCATGTGACTTAAACATATCTGGTGAAATGTGGGAGTGTATTACATTCCTCTGCTTACTCCTTCAGGGATTACAGGCGTGATATGTTTATATTATGTTATCATTACTGTTACCATTCCATTGCAGTTCTTGTCCTGAGAGAGTCTTCATGCCCAACAGTGGAATGTCAAATGTGTTGTTTTGATAGTATTTAATCAGTTGGCCGGCTAAACTGTTAAGGAAAATTATGTTGGCTAGCTACACTGTTAAACTATTAAGTTCAGCTGATAATCCCTTGAAAATTTAAAATCATATGAAAGGCAATTTGTAAATTTTCAACAAAAATATTTACTCATTTTAGACCAACCCCAAATACATTTTTATTAAGAGAAGCAATGTAATAAAATATTGATGTCATAATTTGTTCACATTAGATCTCTTTATTCTCTTCAATCTTATCAACACATTAAGCAACATTTTGAATGTATGTATTAAAAAGTGTATAAACTAATATGGTTCGAGCATAATATTTAAAGCAATTTGAGATACAGAGTGCTATAAAAAACAATAATTTGTCCAAAATCCAATTTGCAATGTGTATGTACCTTCGTTAAAGATTCCATCATATTGCTTTTCACACATTTTATAAAATATAATTATATTAATCTGGCATTACATTAGGCATGCATCATCATCAGCCTATTTCAGTCCACTGCTGGATAATAGGCCTCCCCCGATGAGCGCTATTGTGCCCTGTCCTCGATTTGAATAGAATAGAGAATCATAGTTCGATCTCAGAGTTAATTAATGCCATATTATAAGCTACATCACTCTACGTACCAAAATTTATATTTTGTTTCTAAATATCTTTGAAACG
Source organism: Microceris miodesmiata (assembly GCA_018245735.1). Classification (NCBI taxonomy): domain Eukaryota; kingdom Metazoa; phylum Arthropoda; class Insecta; order Lepidoptera; family Hesperiidae; genus Microceris; species Microceris miodesmiata. Next base: position 2,916 of record DWEC01002796.1, read on the forward strand.
TTTTCAACAAATAACTTAGACCAAAGAACAAATCATTCATATGTTACAAATTTTATACCGAACTATATACTACATAAATATATATTTTGAAAAGTCCAGTTTACAACTATAGATGGCTAGCAGCGGGGAGTTAGACACCCCGGCTACTGGAGACGGAGACGCCGTGAGCGCTGCGCAGAAGGCCCGCGCTGAGCGCAACCGCCAGAAAGCGCGCGCTTTGCGGGACGCGCGCCTCGTGCAGAGACCTGAGTTCGTATACACTCGATCATCAACGTCTATCACTTATCATTAATTACCCCAGTGTGCATAAAATTATAATTCTGTGCAGCAGCACGTCGGCTGGGGCAGTGCAGAAAGCAGAACACGAGCAATTTTATCCGGCGGCGGGTTCCTGATCACAGAGGAAGAGGCTCCGCGGTGCCGCGTGGAGCCCCCTGCGCCGCTCCCGCATCGTACCGAACAACCGCACTGCCTACACTGCGACCTTCCTTTTCCACACTCCTATCTCTTCGATACTTTCGACTACAGCGTTTGTGACGAGTGCAGGTTGTTATTATATAGTATCTGTTTCTATACTTTTCTTAACCGACTTTAGGAATTCCCATGTTACTATTTCTTGTGTCGAGGACAGATAATATGTAGATTTATTCTTACATTGCTACCTGCATGCAGTGAACTTCCAATTAAAGTCGGTATCTATGAGCGCATAAATGCCGTACAAACCATAATTAAACTATACACGTAATTACATTAATGTTGTTTATTCAAACTTTTACTGGGTATTTAATATAAGTTTTCTTCTATATGAAAATTTTCTTTAGCCACACCGAAGCAGTATAACTTTCAATATGCTTAAAACGAGTACTTGTACTCGTGTGGAATGCAATCGTCGACGTCAATCGTCTAGTTCTCCGCCACATTATCAAATCGATCGGGACGTCGACAGGGACGACGAGGATGCACACTCGCTGATCACTCGAACGGAAGCAAAGAGCGAGTTTCTGCTGAAGGATTGCGACTTGGACGCGCGGCCGCCGCCGCTGCGCTGCATCCGGCGCCGCAATCCGCACCGCGCGCGCTTCGCCGAGATGCGCCTGTACTTGCGCGCGCAGGTGGAGGCGCGCGCGCTCGACGTGTGGGGCTCACACGACGCGCTGCAGCAAGAGCGAGAGGTGCGGCGCGAACGGGCGGTGAAGGCCGCTGGCACGGCCGACCGCCGCCGCCTCCGCGCTCTACGCATGGACGTACGCTCCAGCCTGTTCGACCGCACACACACCGTGCACACGCACACGTTTGGACCCGAGCAGTACGACGCCGATGCTGATGCCTACTCGCACACTTGCACAGAATGTGGCCATACCGAATCTTACGAAAAGATGTAATCTAATGCAGTGTAAATAGGCCGCAAATTGAACTTTGAATTGTTGTGTTATTTGAATCAAACCCACATAAAATGTATTACATGTATATATATTTAGTTAATATATAGATCACCATGGCCACAAAAGATGACCGTGTTGCTTTAACCTCGAAGAACAAAATGAGAAGAGAGAAGATCTAAATTCTGTCATTAGGTGATTGTGTTGGCTTATTATATCATTTTGGAGTAGGCAGACATAACAAATGCAAAACCAATAAAAACATAAAAATCAATATTACAAATCTTATGAATTAAGTAAGTGATAATACTAAATTATGGTGATTTTCTCATTTCCAAACAAAGCACCAGGTCATGACGCGGCTATCACTTGAAGTTCTTAAAACAAGCATATAAACATCTATTTTAGTATACAATCCTTTTTACTGTCAAATCACTGGTGTTTATCAGTAAATGAAAAATATTTTAAATAGCCTTCAAGTCTTCTGGTAGATCATTCTTGGGATGTTTATTTTCAAAATGTTGTTTGTAAGTCTTTGGGTCGGGCATTTGTGCCTGAAACAAATAATAATACAATGAGTGCAAGTAACATATTTTCAAGGTGCTAGTTTGATTTACTGTAGTATTTCATCCCCTTTATTCATGTACCTTTTAACCTGCCCTTATAACCTTTTAAATCCCAGATTCGTTCAATCTCCAAACCCACAGAGATATTAAATTGTATGCCATATGATGAACATTGATTATGAAATGTAGTTTATTGAATATTTTACAGCAATTTAATTTTATTTGTTCACCAAAAAAATTTAAAATCTTTGCAACCTGTTCTTAAACACTAAAAATAATGATTTGTGGAACTACATGGAACTTAAATATAGGCTAATACTACACAAATAACTTCTCTTACTACACAAATAACTTCATAAATTTATTTCTGAATTTATGTTGTTTAAATGAAATTTTTGTATAATCTTGTTTAAACCCTTTGAAGATGGTGCAGGCTACTCATTATTACTTAACCCTTAATGATCCCCGATAAAAGTCATGACAGTTTTTCATAAATCCATTTTTAAATAAGAGTTGGGTACAATATGAATCATGATATGAGATTAATTAATGTGTCTTATCACCAACATAAGTTGCTTGCCCTGTGTGGGGATTACAGACACAAACTTTTTGGGGGAGGTCTATATCCAGCATTTCAATTAGACAGACTGATAATGATGAATGTGTTTGTGCCCATTTTGACTACCATTAAGGTGAAAAGACAAGTTATGCTATTTTCTACATGAATCTCAATACACCTACAGACATTATGACACAAAAGTATTTCCTATAATGGTAGCAGCATCAGCAGTGTAGGTAGCAGTGACTATGAATTTCTACTGGCTGAAGCTTTGAGATAGTTATTAAATCGCTTTCTTATGTATTAAAGTCATTTTATTGATGTATATATATCTAGATCTACCTCCTTAGACTTTATTGTTTCCACTAACCTCGTAAACCAATTTGTACCTTAACCTTGTAAACATTAATAAACTGTCTATACTTTGAACACTAAGATATTAACTCTTTATACACTAGTATCATAGACAAGAAAGTAGCAAATTAGTTTTTACATGGAACCAAAAATGAGTAGTATTATATTTATTTTGTAACATAACTATTTAAAATGTGCAATTATTACAAATTTTCAAATTTATTTTGCTTAGCTAGTTTAAATAGACAGAAGACTAATAATTGCGTAATTAAATAATTGCATTAGTCAATATTTTTGCTAGTTGATTAGTTTGACTCACATAGAAAGATATCTTCCATTCTCGAATAATCTCTGCTACAATTTAAGGACAAAACTCCAGTCTTCCACATCTTAAAATTGTTTCATCAGAGCAAAGATGAAATGTCAATAATATTGTACATCTACACAACCTGATTCATCAAAAAATATGTAACCGTTTCTAGAGCTTAATTTTGCTTTTTTTCTTATTCAGTATTGGCCAGCACTTAACCACAGCCTTGCTTAATAGACAGTATAACATGCTTTACTCATTATTCACATTACTTATTATTCACATTACTTTTGAAAAACTGCAGGTTGTTATTTACAGGAAAGACACATCATATCTGATTACATCTTAAGTTTCACATCGCAACACCTTTTTCTAAAGGGAATCATTAAACTTTTCCAATTGCACAACATTTAATTTTAACACTTTATAGGCATCTGTTCTGCATAAAACAAAGTTTATCATATTCTACACATTCGATATCTGTGTGCAGAAATCATGGATCTGCAAACTAATGTTTTTTTTTCAATTTTCTAATTTTTCTAAAGTTCCATACTAAAATGGTCTTGTGCATCAATATCTAGGTAGAAAAGAATTTATAAAGTTGTAATACATACATATATTAAGAAGATTGTTGATTATTTAATAATTTAAGAACATGATAATAATGTTCCACCAACCTTGCATACGACACAGACATGCACTAGGGCTTTCTGTGCTGCTTTTTTCTGGTCAGTGGCACTGTGACCCTGCTGTTTCTTCATCTTTGACTGCTTTTCTGCAGCCTTCGCCTGTGACTGAATTTTCTGCTGTCCTCGGGCCATTTTGATATAAACCTAAAACATATGTTACAATATTTTGTTGAATATCAATACTGATACTTTACTATTATCGAATTGTTAACATAATAATTGTTTTAGTTAACCATGAACACAAAACTTTAACATTATTAACCTACACAAATTTCAAATGTAACCAAAAAAATTCTGCTTCGATATCATGTACCAAATGCACTATTTACTTCTAAATTATCAGTACTTAATTATTTAATCATACGATAATCATCTATTTCTTGCGAAAACAAAATTCCTGCATGTGCAAACTGAATTTCACAGTATGTGATAAATCTAATCAGAAAAACAAAAATTCCAAATTAATATGTCAAATTTTAGACCCGACAAATATCAAAATCAAGTAAATTTTACCTGATAGAAGTATGGTAATTGCTAGATGCAAAAGATTTCGCAGCCAAGGTATGTGCGAATTACACAGTATTTCCTGTCAATCTGTGCGAAGACTTAAATTTTTAAGGTGCTTTATTTTACAATTAAAATGTAGGTAAACTTATGGGTCCAATTGAAATTTCTCTTTACCCAACCTAAAGTACATTTTATATATACGTCATTGAAAATGATTTAATGATAGATTATAATATCGGTAAACTGTGAAACTATCTATGATTACTGCTACTGATGTGTTATCAATAATGTTGCTAGTGTAACATTTGGTATAAATTATTAACTACAAAATAATGTTGTGTAAGAAATATTATTGTGGTATCAAACACGCCGTTACGCTAACAATATTTTACATTAGATAATAAATCTGCTGAATAGGTATTAAAAATAATAAAAATATTAGTCGTCACTTATTATCATCTCGGTAATTGTTATATAAAAAATTAATCACTAGTTGTAATCACTAGGTGGTAAAAAATTAATCACTAGTTGGTTTGTAGTCTAGGCGAGACTCGATAATATAAAACTACATGCACTTTGGATTCACTTTACAAAACTTTTGTGAAATATTTTGCACTTTTGATCGTTAATACTTATTTAAAACATAGTGACAATAAACTCTGGAAGTATATAACTTTTAGGGGAATCTTTAATAGGTATAATTTTAAAAATTTCATATAAATATCAAACATCGCTTGTATTTGCATATTAATCTATTTCTCCTACTTCCATTACTATATTTTGGAACCTGTAACATGTTTAAAAAATTATTACATCTACTGTCACTGTCACTATTCATCACACATCGTAGCATCTGCAAACCTAGTATATTATTTGAAGTATGTAAACGATTCTTTAAAACTGGAATCTAACAAGGTGTAGATTTATCTTTGAAATTATTTCCGCATCTTTGTGTAATTTGTAATCTTTTAACTTATTTTAGTAACGTACGCCACATGCAATCTATCATATGCCGGGCGTGCGCGTGCCGCACGCCGCGAGCGCCTTCTATTTTGCGTATGAGAAGCGAATCGCGTAGAAACGTTGATGTTGATACCAATACCAACCAGGAGTCACCTCTCAGACGTCTGATGAAGGATGCTAGCGCGTTTGGAGAGACAGCGCCGACGGAACAAGAACTGCAATGGGCGACACTGCCATATCCAAGGCGCCCGTTAGATGCTAAGAACAATCGCACAGAGATTCTTCCGGAGGAAACCAGCGTACTACTGTTCCCAGGACAGGGCTCGCACTTCGTAGGCATGGGTCGCCGTCTACAAGATGTACCCGCTGCCAGAGATCTCTACGAACTAGCGTCGAGCGTTGTCGGGTAATTAGATATGCTGATTTTGTTTATTGGTCGTTTGCAGTTTTGGATTTAATGCCTTCGTTAACCCACTTCTACATTGATTTAGTCCTTATGATGATGGTATAGTTAAGTTAAATTATTCCCACACAGTAATGTGCATATTATGTTGCAAGTTTTGCTGAATTAGAAAGACTATAACGTTTGAAACAACGCCAGGTGGGATGTAGCACAGGTGTGCACCACGGGTCCAGCAGCAGAGCTGGAGCGGCATGGGCAGGTGGCGGTAATGGTGACGGCACTGGCAGCTCTGGAGCGCGCGCGCGAGTTGCGGCCGGCTGCGTTGCAGCGCGTGCGTGCCGCCGCGGGTTTCTCGCTAGGTGAAATCGCAGCGCTCGTTTTTGCTGGAGCACTGCCCTTCGAGAGTGCACTGCGCCTTGCTGAAATTCGTGCTGCAGCTATGCAGGTTATTTATATTTTATATAAAACTAAAAAATGTGAACAGAAGTAGTGTGGCTTTGGCAAGGCAAACTAGTAATTTGTGATATACTTGACTTTCAGAATACAAGATACAGGGTTTTGTTTAATTTAGAGGTAATTAAATAAAATAAAAAAAATCAAGAATTTGTTGCATAATAATTGTATACTAACCCAATGCAATATATAGTGCTGGGCGCTATTATACTATACAGAGCTTAAAATACTAATAAAAAATAATTACCCCATTTATCATTCCACTGTTGGAATATGGGTCGCCTCTAATATTGAGAGGGTTAAGGCCATAATCTGCCATTCTGTCGAAGTGTGGGTTGGCAGACTTCACACACCTTAGAATTTGTTAATTCTAAGGAGTGCAGGTTTACAAATACATATAGATTATTGGTACCTTTAAACAACATGAAATCATTCAATCAATGGAAATTAAAAAACAGCAAATCTAATTTATTTAACTAGAACTTTGTATTTATTTAGGATATCAAAGTGACCCTTATAAAATAACTTTCAGGGTGAAAAGTTTTCATGTCTGTTTTATTACATCATTTCATAACTTTGTTATCCGGCGGCAGGCGGCAGCAACAGAGCGTGCAGGAGGCATGCTTACAGTGTGGTTGGCTCCTGATGCGCGGCTCAAGGAGCTGTTGACACGAGCGCGCGACCACGCCGCCGAGCACGGCGTACTCGCGCCCGTCTGCCAGGTTGCTAACTACCTGTTCCCCAGTTGCAAAGTCATCGCCGGAGACAAGGAGGTAAACCAAATCTAATCAGATAAATAGATTAGATAAAATTAACCACATGAAGACTACGTTCTTGCCTCATGTCTTTCATGTCTGCCATGTAGTACTAAAGATGAAATTCGTAACCGTGGTAATTTTAACGTTATTTTAATTCGATGTTATGGTTATACCATTTTATCCTCCTTTGTAAGTTGATTCGATTGGAACTCTCAAAACGCCTGATTGTCCACTAGGCTTTGCGCTTCGTGGAATCGGCAGGGCGGCAATTTGGCGTGCGGAGAAGCGCACGTGTGCGAGTAGCGGGTGCGTTTCACACGCCACTGATGGCGCGTGCTGAGGAGGCGGTGCGCGAGGCTCTACGCGGCGTGCAGGCGAGCGCGCCGCGCGTCCGCGTGATATCATGCATAGACGCACGACCGTACCGCGGCGCGCGCGACGTGTGTGCTCGCGTGGCGCGGCTCACCACGGCGCCGGTGCGCTGGGAGCAGACACTGCACGTGCTGTTCGCGCGGCCACGATCCGCCGCACAGCCGCTGACACTGGCACTGGGCCCGGGCGAGACACTGCGCTCCACGCTCAAGATGGTAAACGCGCGCGCTTGGGACATCTCGTTGCAGATCGACGTATAAGACCACAAGGGTATCGATTTTAAGATTCGACTCATTGTAGTTAAGTTGTTAAAGTAATAAATACATCCATTTTTTAAATCAATTTTGATAATGTAATTATTTCCAATTGATTGTCTCTGTTAAGATGGAGTAGTAGTAGATTCGGGCCACACAAGGCTGAAACCTGCATTTTGTCCATACCATGAAGGTTTTTTTTTGGATTTTTGCTGTTGCAAAATATCCTTATAAACACATGGGGTGTATAATAATTTGTCTGATTGTGATGTAACTATGTTTAGAAGTATACATATTATAAATTTTCTTATTATTAGAGCTTACTCTAATACGAGACACATATCTTGATAAAACAAACAACAAATAAACAAAAAGAGGTATATTATTAAAAAAATAAATAACTCCTAAAAATCTGACTGTTTACATAGATTACATTTGTACACTACAAGATTCATGTTCCTCCGTACGGCGATGTCACAGGTTAAGAGGGTTGTCGCTTATCTGGCCCGGAGAGTCGGCCACGTCCTGGCCCAAGCGTGCCAGCCGTGCGTGCTGCTGCAACGCGCGCGCGCTCAAAGCTGCCGCAAGCGCGCCCATGCGTTCTGTTGCCTCTTCTGTCCAGGCCTCGGCCAGGCGTAGCTCATGAGCGGCACTGGCTAGCCCCAGGCGCTGAGAGCGCGAGGCACGCGATAACACAACAGCTGAAGTGTATGCGTCGATGGCAGCTCCAGCTAGCCGATTGAGTACGAACTGTTCATCCACGACGCCGCGCCCATATTTACGCAGCACAGCCTCT
>DWEC01002797.1:0-11278 GCA_018245735.1 Microceris miodesmiata
ATTGTATAATTTAAGATCACTTCTCATTATAATAGTCTTATTGCTCTCCAAATGCTTTGGCAAAAGTACCTACCTGCTTATTTTTGTTTCTTCCGATTATTGTAATTAAGAATTAACGATTACGAAAGTTAAAGCGAAGTAAATAAATAGAAATAATTGTTTATTACATTTTAATCAAAATCAATGCGGACTTCATAATTCTTTTATTACGCCATAAATTTCAATGTAACCTCCCGCGATGATAACTTGTTTTCTTATTATTAATACGGGAGTTTTTATTCATATTACTAACAAGTGCCGTTAAAACGAGAAACACTCATAAAAGAAAAACAAATTAATTTTGTTTTTATTTACACATTATAATGCAAAAAACTTTTGTTGACTTATAATTTACTACTAATAATTAATTAGTTTCTGTATATTCAATCTTTCCATGTAGGTACCTATATGGAGTCGGCAATACAAGTTAGGTGGGTACTTACACATGAATAATGCTCGCAGTAACAAAAAGATTCGGTGTCTAATCATCAAGTTCACTTTCACCCATCCCTGTAGACGCGAGCAGGCAAAGGTCGGAGCGTACAGCACGGGTAGGTGACTCGGCTCGGGCGAGTTTTTTTATACTGCAGTAAATAAAAAATTAATTACTGGTGTGTAGGTATTTCTGACTGACCCGAGACGAATAGAAACGTCGCTTTCACGTAAATATCGTCGTACAGTATTCGGTGGAGTTATTTTTTTATTAATATTTGGATCCGCAGTAGACGAGACGGTTTTCATAATTATCGCTTTTTAATTATTAGCTCACAAATATCGTAATTAAGCGAAAGTTTTTTATTAAAAAAATATGTACCTACTATATTAGGTATCTAATAATAATAATAATTAATGTCGAGGTATTTTATAATTTTACGATCTTTTCAATGAATGGTTATAATGCATATTGTAATAATATGTCATTGTTTCTTATATGTCATTAAATTGGGTATTAGTGTTGGTTACTAATGATTTCTGGTACTTTCAAAGTGAAAATCCTGAATGATTTTATGAACTATGATGATTAATATTTTATTAAATTCAACGATCGATTGAAACGATTTAATAGTAACAGTACACATATATGTCATTAATAATGCTTTTAATTCAATTTACTTGGCGATAATCCAACCAAAATATCTGTATTATTGTGAGCAATATACTTCATAGATTGTGGGTTGTTTACATTCATCGAGTTTATATTGTATTTTAAATGTTACGAACTTATCAATAACATCATTTCAAAGTTTGTTACAAGTTTGGTAGAACAAATACGGCACAAAATGATATCCATTTTACATTCTATGAAAATCTCAATTTTGTGACAGGCCGCAATCAGAACGATTGAAAAATTTCATATGTATCGTTATTGTCGTAAAGAAATTTTTAATAATAGTAATTCGATGAAAGTGTATTTTTTGAACGATATATTATATGAGTATTTTAATCTGAACTCCTGTTCACAGCTATAAGGACAGGGGTCCATGTGGTTACGGAGAATATTAACGATGCCATAAATAGGGATTTTGTTACTCTTGAACGGTTTGAGTTGCGTTTAATTCAACAGCTGTTCAGAGAGCGCCACACATATCCGTGTTTGTCGTAATTACATTTCCTCCTTGCTTATATTAATGTGTAATCTTATCTATAATTTCAGGTAAGCCATGGGCAATTTGTCTTGATGATGAGTGTTTGGTAAGTCATACATTCTTAAAAATCCTTCTTGTCACTCCCTATGTATATTAATTATATCGTAGGTCTAAATCCTTTAATGTATACGAACTACGGATACAATAAGAAGTTTATCTTGTTTATATAAAACAACTCGAGTATCTGCTTAGTAGTTGTTATAATTAATATTTCAGGTTCGCGCATTTATCTTCGTGTACCACCTACACTATATTTGTTTATCCCTAATGGTGCTGAACTATCCAAAGTTCTTATCACCCAGACAACCAGGATTTAAAATCTGGCAAAAGACACAGTGCGAGTGTTTTTTAAACTGCCACGAAAGCAAACAACGTTTTAATTGCGGAACGATTAGGGTTGTAAAGCTTTCCGGTGCATCGACGCCGGTGATAGTCGCGCGGTGCGCCGCAGCGGCACTCCCACTCGGCGACCGCGGCCGCGACCGCCTCGCGCTCGTTCGCTCCAGTCCTCTGCCGACTATCGCGGCGTACGCACGCGACCACTTCTCGGGCGCCACCGATGTTAGTCTACGATTACGACATCGCGCCGCAACTCGGACTTTTTACCGTGACAGTGAACGTAACTTTTTTGAATATGGGTTAAACGTCCCAGTCGACGACATGAGTCCGGGCGAGCGCGCCGCCCTCGGGCGCCGCGAACCCCCTCGCCCTCAATACGCAGCCACGGCGCCAGGATACCCGCCACCATATTATCCGCCCTACGGTGTGCCACATCCTAATGCTTGGCTCGGTGCGCCGCTTATCTCCATGGCGGGTCGTACGCCGCCACCTCGACACACGCCTGTTTCTAAGCTGGCTATGCAAGCTCAGGGTGCTCCTCTCATCATACAGAATCGACAAGATCGACGAAAGTATACCACCGTACCAGAACAACGAAACCACCGACCACCCGCAAATGCTGACCAGACTACAAGGGACCGATGCGAGGCACCCGAAGGGATCCGAGCGCGAAATCAACAGCAACCAGTGCGATCGACACGAAATGGCCGTAACAACAACAACAACAATAACAACACAGATGCGGTTAGTGTCGCTAGTGATGAAAGTTCTGGATCTACAAATTCGGAAACAATGTTGCCACGAATTATTAAGCCTCGTAAAAGGCGTAAGAAGGATAGGAAACCCAATAATATCATCCCACATGATTTATCTGTTGCTGGATTAGATTTCAGCGAGGCTGCCGACCACTGTGCAATTACAAGTATGGGGTCGATGTCGCGCGGCATTTATGACGAATCTTTTTGCCGAGAAATACCATTGCCATATCGCTTAGATGTGAAAGTGTTAGAGTACCCGAATCCAACGCCAGAGACCTATAGAGTGAGTGCTTTAGGCGAAGCTTTCGAAGCCACTCGTTTTGGATTAGCCGAGGCAACCTCGCCACTGGAGTCAGCTGTTAGCTCTTGCCAGTGCCGTTATTGTGACCCTGTGGGACAAATATGGGACGCCGATTCGATAGCAGATTTGCTTGATGAAAATTCTAGTGGTGATTTCGCTCCTACAAAATTGGAAGATTCAATGAAGGTTGTTGGATCCTTAGGTAGACGAGCTGTAGATACAACCTTGCGACGCAGTTGGAGTGATCCTTCGTCCCGTGTTCCTCAACGACATGATGAGAGCACCAGTGACATGCTTTCCTCGCCAAATTTGTATTCTTTGTTCCCAACAAAACGGTCTAACACTTCGGAGCGATCGCCTTTGGCTTTGGAAATATCATCTGAAATTGTTACATCAATTAATGGACACCGTGATTTGGAAATTAAACTGTTTTCGACTTCGCCTATGACAGCGAGCTCCGAGAGGCGTTCATTCTTTGGTGATAAAAGTGAAAGTGTCGTGAATACATGTACAATCGCGAACTACGGTTTAAAAGCAAACAGTGTAGTGAGTGGTAGCCGAGTCGTGTCAGCTTTTAACACTGATGACAAAAAAAGTGAGGAAGTGGATCTGGGGTGCTCGTCTACGTTAAAAGTTGTTGGCAAATCCCCGCCCAACCTTTGTGATTTAGCCTTAGTTACTACCTAAGGTCCTTGTGATCGAATTACGGTTTATGCTAAGTGGATGCGTATGTCGTCAATCAGTCCAGGGGGCTCACGCTCGCCATTTGAGCTGGACTCAAATTGTCACAGCGAGGCATGCACGGAGCGTCTCATAGCGACCCAAAAAAATTTTGAGATCTCCGAATCGGTTTCCTGTAGATTCTATAATTAATTTATTATTAATACACTAGCTTAGGAAGCTGAAATGGAGCTTTGTCTGGATATTTTATAGCTATGATTCGTCGTTTAAATTTACAGCGATTTACATATAATGATCTAACAGTGTATGTGTAGGATATGAAGAGAACTATTGTCGGCATTTAATGACGGTTGTAAAAGAATAGGCACACGATGGGCGGTAGTTAGAGCAATCCGGGCCGCGATTACCTGCGGCGGTGTATCTGCTGCCCTAACTCGTGCGCAATTAGCGTTTCACACTACTGACACGGTTCTGCGAGTGCGGCGGTGCGCTCAAAGTTGCGGTTTCCCGCGGTTTTCACCGCGCCACTCGTTCCGGGTGGCGCCTCGTGCGCACCGGTTCATAGTGCTAATGACTTTTTTTTGTATTCACTTCTAATGGCTCTTGGCTCACTTTTACCTTAAACGCCTTTTTTTTCATGAGCGCCAGACCGCCGTCGGTGTAGTGTTAGCGTAATTTGTACTACTGTTCCACATAACTTACTGTATAGGTATGCAAAATTATTATTCTTTATAAATTATGTTTGATTAATTGGTAAATTCATTTGTCATTTCTTTGAAATAATTACGAGTTCATAACAATACGTACTTCGAACATACGATATATATGTATACACATAACTATTCATTTTACAATACGAGCATTAAATAAAGATAGACATTTTATTCGTTACTTTTCATTCATACCATCATTCATTTATACACCGTCCACTTACAATTCATATAGAGCAGTAGCGCGTCATATTATATTGATCATTTGTCAATCAGTGAACCAATCAATCAATCATACTATAGTCATTCGGTATTATTGTTAGAACGACGATAGTATTGTCTTTCCATTCCTCTATTAACGGAGCGATCAATCAGTTTCATAATATTGTACTCAAGTCTTGTTAGGAAAGAAAGTTTATTCACACAACCTAAATTTGTATTGCGCAATGTATCTGTTGAGGTTGTATGAAAAAAATGAAGCCTTTCGTCGAGCGTTGGATAGCGATGGTTACATAAATGGCGTAGTGTTAATAAGAGGCCTCGATGGAGGTTTTTTTTATATCACCGCCTTCGTTATCTGTGTTTGTTGAACACGCCGGCTAGGTCATTCACTTCATTAGGTGCCCGTTGATCGTTCTAACCTGGATTTACATAGTTCGCATGTAACACGTACCTACTACATAGATCCGTATGGACTCTTTCATTTAACACGTGGGAGTAAATGTCGCCGAGTCGATCCTAATGATGTTTGATCCTACTTTGTTGATTGACTTTCGCGTCGTCTTGCGCTCTCTCGTTTATTCCTAGCGTACTTTCCTTGCTGAAGGTTACCGGAACTGAATAATGCCATAAATCATTTTGTTAATATTAATATGTACGTAGTATAATTACCGTAGACACGCGGATGTATTTTGTGTTACCCTGTCAAGTTATTTGTCAAGATGGTTCAGCAACGTAAGTGTACCAAAATATTTACGTTGTAACCAAATAATTTTAAACGTAACGCTGACAATGAACGACGAATCAATAACAGCTCACTATGTTACTAGTTGCTTTCTTGTAGTTTCCTCTTTTCTTTAAGCAGGGGTCCAAAAGTATTGAGAGATGGTGCCAGATAAAGTTCCATAATGTAGATAATGTGAATATATAAGTTATTTGTGGATTTGTACTACTGTACACCCGTCGCTATCGTTGGGTTTTACACTCCATGGGATGTTTTGTACTCCTCTATATATATATATACATTTTTTTATTTTTGTGTTCTGTTTGCTTATATTACTCGGCGCGTGCGTGGGAAGGCATGATAAATTGGTTCTTGCTTTCTTTTTATTTTTTTCTCTACGATAGGCTCGACGTAGACTAAAAGTTATTACAGCCTCTTATCTGCTTAAAATTCTGACTTTAATGCGCATCAGTGACACCCTGTCGATTGCGTGAGCCTCGCGATCACACTCCGGACCGGTCGTGTTTGGGCTGTCGGCTCCGTTCACTGTTCGTTTACATTTTATCTAAAAGTTAAGAATGTGACGTTTTACTATGGGAGATAAGTCACTAATTTATTGTAGACCGACCGTCACATATTAAATAGAATAGTACGGAGTGGCGGTGTTTTGTTGCTCGATACAAATTAGAGTTGGAAACGTTGGGCTGGGAGCGGTGTAGAATGTAACTCGAATGAGAGCTCGGTAGCGGCGACCCGGCAGTGGTGGGATTGAGAAAGGGCGGGGCACCATTCGCAGTTGTGAAACTCAACGATACACCTCACTGTAATTGTAAACATAATAGGCTATGTCTAACTTACTGAGTGAATGCATTTTATATATAAAATTATATAGGTTTAATATTTTGTTTGTGTACGTCGTGAGGCACGAGTTACACGCTTGCACACTATTTTTGTACAATAAAAATCATCATGTCCTGATATATTTTGTTTTATTTCGATGCCATTTTTTCTACAAATTGACTATAATTACTCACTTATTCCTTACGATTCTGCGGATAATAACATTTTTTACCTCAACACTTGTGTCTGTGACGTATTTGTATTGTAATAATTATACGTAATAACTCATTGTTATACAGAAATCGCGCATGGAAATCAGTTTTGTATAATTGTATTAAATTAAATAATCCACGTATGTAGGTATAATGAAAGCGATTCGCTGAAAAAAACATTAAAAATATCGAGAAACGTGTTTACATAAAGTGTGCGGCTATTTACATAACTCGCGAACGCAACTTTCCATTGTGGTCGAACAGCTTTCGGTTAGTTACGCGTTCTGCCATTGTGGCCGATGTTTACAAAAGGAGCGCCTGGGCGCAGATCACGGACGATACGCGCCTAATTATGCTGTGAATGGAAATGTTCCAATTGAAATGTTTCGATCTCGTTGCGATTAAACTTTTGGTCGAGATGATTGCCTACGAACTCATACAATACGCTCCAAATGTAATTGTTGTACAGCGTTCGCCAGATCACTTGTTACGGCTGTTGACAGTAGGTTATTATTTAAAATTCAAAAGAATTCTTTCGCAGAAAAGGTTTAACAAAACCGTATCGGAATGTCCGTTTCATTTATTTCTTTTAACACCAATCAGCACTGATGACTGCGAATCTATTTTCAAATTACAACCGAGCGACTTCCATTTGACATTGGGTAGATTACAGCATTCATTGTGCTTATAAATTATAAGCAACTCGTATGTTCTATCGCGGTTCGTATCGGTAGCTACAGTTACATCTCAGATAGCGGCCGATAAGGTAATGTTCTATGGACACGTTCTCACGTCTCTGATTTCTGTTCTTAGTATCGATGTTTCGTGCAAAGAGGTAGTAAAAAGAAATGTGACAAACACTCGCTTCAATAAAATAAAAATATAAATTCGATATATAATATCAAAACTTCTCACACAATAAAGAGCTCGATAATAAGAGAAAAATAGAATTATTTATAATATCTTTCACACAGTCAACACCTTGTTGAGAAATGGAAACATTAATCAATTCTTATCTTAAAATGAAGCGAGATACGTCAACAAAATTATTCAATCAATTTATCAAAATAGTATTATCGTTTTACATATTATGATTATAGAATGTTCGATGTTACTATACAAAGGAAAAGGGAAAAAACCGCTTGTATCTGTTGCTTAAAAAACAGTGTTCAGTGTGAAGTCAAATTCACTCATTAACATTACAAATCGCTGGCACTCACAGTCTAAACCAAACGCGCTACGATACGAAATCGTTCGAGAAACCTTTTTTTTCTTACTAGTGGCGCATTACTTTGTTACCAGCAAGGACATTGCTATGGTCAATGTCATCACGTATATTTCGCTTTTCGATCCATTTACAACAACACTGCTAACTTTCGTCCTTAGACACTATCCGTGTTATGTAACTAACTATAAGTAGTTTCATATTTATACGTTCTCAGTTTTACGAGTTTGTTTATGAAGTCCCGGTACCTACTGGGAAATTCATGAGCGCCTTTTCACCTTGAATCGATCGTTCGTTTGCGGCGATCTCGCTAATACCGTGGCTTACGAATATATCGATATCTTTAGTTTTATAGAGGGTTTTCTTTGTTTTAATCAACTTTGATAAAATGTAACGCGCCTTAAACCTCAGATTACGAGCCTAATATTTAATAAATAAGCGTACATATTTATTATTATTTATAATTTTTTTAGACTTCTATTAGACATGTCCACCATCTGTCAGGGTATAACCATTATATTTCTTGGGTGAAAAATTATGATTTAAAATGGAGTTTCACAGACAATCAAGTTCCCATAATTAATTTTCATTAGCAGAAGCGATGGTTTTGAATATTTAATAGATAATTAATTGGCTGTCACGATATGAAATCTGATAACTACGGCAGTGAATTAGGTGAACAACAGTGTCCATCTAGGTTGAAAATTCAATTTATGAAGCGGTTGACAACAATTTGTCTGGCAGAAACCACTGCGCGTCATTTGATGATTGTAACTTGTGGTCAGTTGACATTTCTATTGATTGTTCGTTAACTTGCTCATGGCATAAGTTAAATTAATTTTAATTATTTGATCCTGTAATACTTTGGAGTTTTACGTACAATACTTAGGTCAAACACTACTGTAGAATATTAGTAAATATTGAGCTAGTAATACAATCCACATGTTAATAAATGTGCTAAGAAAACGAATACAATCTATAGCAGCGATGGAGAATTTTCCAGACAAATAGTCTGAAACTTAAAGTAAGTTAGACAGGTAAAGTTTCTGATAATTAAAAGAATTTACCTCCTGCCGCTCTCTATTCTTCCATTTCATTCAGACTCCTTGACTATTTAACGATAGTTGTATTGGATCTAAAAATACTGGTTATACCTGTTTTTCTTTCTGTACAAGCCGCTGTATTACCGTTGGACAAAGAGTAACAATTAGACTGTTCAAGTCAAATCTCTGTGACTGAAGAGCACATGCGTCGCTATGGCACACTTTTCTACAGTAGATATTATACACTACACTACTTTCTAGAAATCTCCATTCGCATGCAACATCTTCGAGTTATTCTCATAACGCTCATAACGCATAAACGCTCATTACCTCCTACAGCACTTGACTTTTTTATTTGTAATTTTCAATCGTATTTTCATTTAAATTTCTTGCTCATCATCGCTATTTCAATTATTACACGTTTTCGACTTAATTATCCTCTTTTAACATATAAATTTTTACCTTTTCAAAATGGTTCCTATTTATATAGTTTGTCTCATACATTGATTAATATAAAAAAAAAAATTAAACATGACCACATGAAAATTAGCATTTTTGTATTTACACTTTACATTTTAATTTAATCCCGTGCACGCTTACAAATTTCCATTGTAATGGTGCCCTTGAGTGTATTGATTGGAGATGTCCTTCAAACTGAGGTCGCGTTTGACATGGAGAGGGTACGGCGGATGAAAATAATGACACAAGTGCAACGATTCGACCATTGTTGTTTCTTTCCAGTGCGGCTGTCGACCTCTACAATGTTTGCGTTACTCTGCCTGTCGCGTTACACGACGCTGTTTTTATTGTGGGCATGAAACATGCCTTTGTGTGCTGCTCCTATTCTCCTGTATTAAATTTTCGTTTCTATTACACCAGGCACGCGTTCGGCTCCGACCTTGCCAGTGTCATTACTGTTTCGGACGATTAGGCGCTTCTAGTCGTGAAAATTGTGAACGTTTATTTTATCATATCTGAAATTTTTATCTGCAATGGTTTCTGGTTTGTGTCAGTTATCATATTTTCATTATTTTTACATATAATGAGGCAGCGACGCGGCAAAAATTTGACCACAACATATTATATAAAGCATTGACTACATGTCACACGACCTTAAAATAGAAGCTATTGGAATTTTTCTCTGGTCGTAAGCATGTTCCCTCATAACACTAAAATTAGCAGACCGATTTGGATGAAGTCTAGTGTGTTTATAATTGATTATGGGATAAAGGATATAGTACACTTAAAAAAAATGTTATCTCTCATTAACACGAGAGAGCAACCTCAGCCTCGCGCAACATCCATGCACAGGAATGTGTGTGTAATAGTATCAGAAATTTAATGGTGTGGGTATTAGTGTTTTAATATAGAGAGTATAACTTAAAGCAGTGTAGATGCATATTGACTACGACTACTGTTATCATAGTGTGGTTATAATTTATATTTAATTTTAAATATTTTTAATAAAAATGTTCATTTTATGATCTAGAAGCGATATGTAATGCTGTTATGCTTGGTTACATAACTAAATATCATTGGTTACGTCGGGTTACGGGCACATAATAGTTTAGTGCGCGAGTTACGGCAGTTTTATGGCTGCGGCACTTGCCGCACACGGTAATGCCGCCGTCGGCAATTTTGCACGGACTTGTGGAATTGTTGTAATAAAATGCCGCCTATGGTAAAATTTAACGTTTACAAGCTTGTACTAATTAATTTCTATATCCAGTGTGCCAATCATAAACTTACACTTTAGGAATGAAACAAATATGTACTGTCATGGATTTGATGGTCGCTGTTGCGTACATAACCACTAAAGGCTTATGAAATTGAGACTTCATTTGATTGTCGAATACTGATAACGTGACGTAAGGAAGCAATGCACATCACGAGCACCATATATTAGTCGGATACACGTGCGACACCGTGCGGACACAGTGCGGACACAGTGCGGACACAGTGCGGACACAGTGCGAATATCTATCGTTCCGAACTCCCTCGCTCAATCATTATTTATTTGTCAATGAAGAATGACAATATAACACAAGTCTATATCACTCACTGTCCTTTAATCTACCAATATTCGTTTTGGACTATCGGCACAAAAAATAATATTAATTATATGCCATGTATCGCAGTAAAAATACGTCGCATTTATAAAACAATAGATATTTTTGCAATGATTCGTCACACGAGCGGAGAATATTCGTCGATCGTTATATTGTCATGACGACATCGTCTTGTTTGTTGTTCGTGATAATTAATATAAAACTATTCCATTATACTGCGAGAACACATAAAACACGCGTCGAATGTAAACTGAATAACATGTGAGGTAGGTATACATATAAAACACCATCAATCATCTGTAGGTATATCATCAACACAAGGACGCGTCGTAGCGTAATAATGGGCCGCAATGCCATAAAGCGCGCACGTGGCGGCCGACCTTGCCGCGCCCGGGTATTGAAGACGTTCCCGACAATGTAAACACGGGCACAATGAAGCGAACCAACGTTACGCGCTAATACCGTGAAATAC
>DWEC01002798.1:0-11277 GCA_018245735.1 Microceris miodesmiata
TAGGCTCATAGTTACTCATAGGCATAGTGGATGTTGGGCAGGTGACGATTGACCGATTTCAAACGCCTCAGAGAATATTATGGATTGCATTAGAGACTTCTAGGCTTCTTTGCGATATTTTCCTTTATCGGTATCGCAGTTGGCATTGAATCTGAAAAACACGCTAACTTATAAATCGTAAATTTATAAAATATTATCCGCCTGATCGAAACAAGTGACTGTGAGTGCATGCGTGCGCGCGTACGTTTGCGCGTGTGTGCGTGCGTACGCACGTAGGCACTTGTTTGTGTGCTACATTTTGAGGTTTTCGTCTCTAAACCGAAAGCAAGATATATGCTACTGAAAATACTTTTTTGTTACTGATCATCAATCCCCAAAAAAACCAGAGACCAAAGAGCATACAAATGTTAATAATGCCCGCAAGAACGAAGTCCTCATTCGTTTTTTTTAATAAAGTCGACTAAAATATAAGACGAAATTATAATTACGTTAATGAGTAAATCGAAATCGAATATTTTAAGGCCTCAGTTAAGTCTTTCATTTGTTTGTATCCTTCAACGCACAAAAATAAAAAAATATGTAATATCACCTTTAATGAATGACTCGATTAATATTTTATTATTATGTTCATCGTCATATCCTAGTCTACTACTGGATATAGGCTTTTCCTTTGCTCATAACCCCCACGCTGGCCAGTTGTGTTGGAGATCGCAGAGCACAGCTTTTCACACCGCCATGCCGTCGATGGCCCGGGCATTTAGCCGTGTCTAGGTAGGCTGTACTATACCGCGATTAGACGGTCGCTAGAGCCTATTCTATGGCAGGGTGCACGGATCGACAAGGTTAGCTTAGACTCCAAGACCAAGCGTGAAAACTCTTACACCCCATAATCCTCTATCCCTCATATAAAATGACTATAAAAATGATTTCAGAGACGGGAGGTCTGTTCATGTTGGCCATCCGTCTGATGCAGCTGTTCAGCGACAATAAGTCTGACTTCAGCAAACTGTCTTCTATATTGGGCCTGTACTTCCAAATAAGAGACGACTACTGCAACTTGTGTTTACAAGAGGTCAGTACAAAAATCTCCTTTATGCATACGTGAACAACTTCAATAAAGACAGTACATGCGTGTACATAATCAAATTTTAATAATATTTACATATTTTAACATGCGCTTGTGTAACTAATTGTACAGCTCAGTGTATCTCATTATATCGATGGTTGTAACGCAAGTCTCAAAACTAAGGGTTATCAATTAATAGTTTGTATTGAGATTAATTGTGTTATAATTAGTTTTCTTGTGTTATTTTATTCTCATATCATGTTACTTTAATTTTTTTTATATATATGTATATATAGCATATCTTTTTAATTTCGAATGATATGCTTCCAAATATTTTTGGTTTTATTTTTTAATTCAATTTATTATATTCAAGGCGATATAAACGTGAAAATAACGTTTTGTTAACACTTATTAAGTAAGTCTAACACTTATTAAGTAAGTAAGATTTTCTTAGTCCAATAGGTGTAGGTGGATCAGTGTTACCAGTTCAAGATTAACGAGATAGGTTGAGCAACCCGATTTAATTACTTGTACTTACAAATTTTGTCTATCTCAAGGCTGAATAATCAAATCATGCACGTAGTCCTGTGAAAAGCTTCTGAATATTTCTCCAAAATATTTCCAGTATTCGGAGAACAAGAGTTACTGCGAGGACCTGACTGAGGGGAAGTTCAGCTTCCCCATCATCCACGCGATCATGAACCGCCAGGACGACAAGCAAGTGCTTCGTATCCTTTTCATGCGTCACGGAGATATGAGGAGCTGACCACTTGTATCTTCGATTTCATACACGGGAGTGGAATGGGGAAGTTAGTCTTTATATATTGATGGGTTAAGTCACCAAACTCGGTCTACAAATTAATTCACTACACCAATTAAGTCACCTCTCTTGCCATGAGAGGTTTTACCATAATATATATAGCCTTCTCCATTCTCCTTTTCGATCAGCCTTTCCAAATGGGACTGTTTGTTGTTCTCAATGGCTCATTGTTCACTTCCATGTCTTATTTCATCGGTTCCACTCTTGGTGCGTCTTGTGGATGGTAACTTAACAATAATGATGTAACAGTTTAAGGCAAAGTGATAAAAATGAATACTAAAAGATAAGTGATTATTCACATATTTATTTACGTGAGGATGTGGTTCCCTTGCTAAGTTCCCAACTGTTTTATGGTCAGAGCATATGCTCAGGTCCTAAAGTAGTTCTGCCAATCTGCCAAATGCATATAGATTTGACCTGCAGCTAGGTGGAGTGACGATATACGCAAAGTGGCTGGCAGTGGTTGGATGCGAAGAGCCGAAGATCGAGTTCAGTGGCGTGTTATTGGCGAGCCCTATGTCCAGCAGTGGACGGGAGTAGGCTGATGATGATAATATAGATTTGACAAACTGAAATGTTATTATGGATCACTGCCTTGCTTTAATCTTATTATTCTTAAATAAATTAAAATAAGTAACAAAAAAAATTGCAATAAAAGGAAATTAATTTTGATGTTATAAAAACATAAAGACAGATAAATGATGCCAATTAGAATTTAAATAACTTAAGAAGGCGTGGGAACCTCAAACTACGAAGGTAAGGTTTCGGTATGCTGACTAACCAACATGTGCACTGAGGGGCTACCTTTATTTTTTATGTCATCACGACAATGGATTTGTTATTGTAGGCGAAACATACTATTCTATGGACCGGTCTCACGATTAAAACGTTTTTTTTAGTAAACGAGACCCGTCCAAAAATACGCCAGTAAAAAGTTGTTGACGTGGTTGATAATGACAATGCGAATATTAATCTTTATTTGAATTTGCGTCGTTATTCGTTATTCTTTATAGGGATTTCACATATGTAACGTGATCTTCACAAATCTAAGCCATTCGTCCTAGTTAATGTTGTGTAAGATTTTTTTTCAACATATGAAAAAATAAGGAAACGATCTGAATGTTCAAGGGAAGGTTTAAATACATGTATACATATACATACAAACAAATATTTATGCTTATCAAACAAACATTAATTCTGTGGAAACTAAACCTTCAACTCCCGGCTCACCAGTTATAATCACTAACAGTTGGACTGGACTAACCAATTAATGTCTTGGGAAGGTAGAGATATGGAAATGAACGAAGAACTGATACCGAATGGAAGACTAACCAATGAATGCTTTGGGAAAGTAGACATATGGAAATGGGTGATGTGTTGATAGATAGAAGCAAATGGAATTTCGCAGATACTATACATGGTTGCGTAACGGCCGTGATTCCTTAACGCGGTCAGACATCCTGCGGCAGCGCACGCGCGACGTGGAGGTGAAGCGCTACTGCATCTCGCTGCTGGAGCGGCTCGGCAGCTTCCAGTACACCCGCGACACGCTGCACGCGCTCGACGCGGAGGCCAGGGCCGAGGTGATCGCCCTAATAATCATGCTTGACGCTCATTTATGGTTGTGGTCTCCAAGTGCGACTCCTTAACTACAGGTTCTTGGTTCGATCCCCGCTTAACATGTGCTGCTGATGTTGGTCAAGTAGTGCAAGCACAACTATTACAGAAGTCCTTGGTTCGAACTCCTAGTCAAATATTATTGGGTTTTCCTGAGTTGTAATATTTTGTAGTAGTTAATATCTGTTTCTGTGCACGGTCTTTGGGAATGCTATCCCCTATTCAAATTAATTTTATGATTTCAGGTCGCGAGGCTGGGTGGCAACCCACACCTGGAGGCGCTCCTGGACGACCTGCTCAGCTGGCGGCGGGACAGCAAGACGATCAACGATGACTTCAATCCTTCTTAATCATTTAACATCTACATATAAACAAAAGTATTGGTTATTGTTTGTTTTACCTATATCGTTGTCGGCGTAGAAGTAATCCGCGCGATCAAAACGGTATAATTTTCGGACTAATTTTAATAGAACTAGAAGTGAATTGTTAGGCATATTTATTCACTATAATGCTTTGGAGGTGTCTGCGTGGGATTTTTAATAATTCGCTATATTTTAACTCGTTAAATATTAGATGTTGATCAATAATGTTAGATGTTGATCAATAAAATTATATTGGGCTGCGCTTTATTCTAGAATGTTTTTTCGATTCTAGAATGTTCGTTTAAAGAATTGATCTATAAATTACCGAACTTTGATCAATTGTCCATATTTTTATAGACAAATAGTAGGTACCTCTTTTAGAAAATGTTTGCAAAATAGGTAGTATTAAAAGGCTGTTAAAAAAATTCTCATTGAGTTTGACGTTTTTGACATTGACCTTTTTGTACTTATTTAAGTAGCTTGTCACTTGTGTCGTAACACGTCGTTGAGGTCAGAGGACACGATCTTTTTTTTGTTTAAGTATGACGCTTTGTTCATTTTACTAATTTACCAAAGTCATTGTTAAAGTTTTTACATATTTTTAATTTTTTTACCGAATTCGCCTGACTTCAAGTATTCTTGTAAACTTAGCGTGAGTTTGCCGGTGTTAATGAAATGGACGTATCACAAATTCTATTTAAAGTGGTGAATACAATTGTTTTTCAAGAAATCCGAGTATTTGTTGTTTAGATCGCGCGTATTACGACCGTTAATAATTAGCTAAGTTGGTAATATTGCTGGTTTGCTTAAGTTGGTCTGTGGAATAAAACCGTAAATTACGGTAAAGTGGATATTGGGATTTAAAAGGAAACTTTCAAGAACTCACACCAATGTATCTGAACGGTTGAATTGAACTTTGAACTCTCTTGAAATGTTGAAAATTTTCACGTATTTGGTAGCGTTAGCGGTTACCAAATACATAATATATTGACATTAGCTTAGGTATCGCCTGTAGCTACCTACATACTCCCATAGTTCAGTTAATTTGTAAACTTACATTTCTAGATTTCAAAATTCGACATGTTTAAGAGACTAGTTATTTATTGCACGGTAGAATTTAAGATTTTAATTTGTGATTTTAAAACAATATTGAAAACTCTTGTCATTTTTTAAACTTGATTAACAGTATTGTACTGTTCTATTCAGTACGATATTTATATTGAGGATTTTGTCGGTGTTACATTACACTACAATAAATGTGTGTAATCGAACATGTCGTCTAACATATTTTAAAATTATTTCATATGTTCTTAAAAAGAGAAAATGTCTTACAAAAAATACAAGCGTACCTACATTTTTCTTTATAACACTGATATTAAATATTTTAATTGAATATAGAACAATGATGATCCAATTAATATATTGAGATTTTAAAATTAAAAAAGGTCTAAGATTTTCTCAGTAATATACCGTTTAAGAATCAAAATAAATTCGAAAAATTAAAATGCATATGCATTGTAAAAATTTTTGTATTTGGAAAAAAGTTGTTAGAATTATTATCGTAAAAATTATTTAGTTTAAAAAAAAACATTGGTAGAAAAAATGAAGTAAATATGAGTATTTTGAAATTATTAGACAAAAAATTTAATTTGATCTCCAAAATGACTATTAATTATAAACATTAGAAATATATCAAAATTGCTACTTAAATCATTATAGAAATATGTACTTATTGCCTGTATTGGGATTGGTAATAAAAACCAATTGAATATCTGTACCAAAGTGATATCATATCCCACTACAAATTTTCCCATATTGCATATATATTTTCAAATTTAGAACTTAAAAAAGGAAATCAATTGACGTTAAAAAAAAATAGAACAATATCCGTTCAAGAACAGAAATTGTCGAAATGAAAACGTAGTTATGACATAACTATATTTTCAAATAATAAATGTGAAATACATGCTATAGAAAGTATGTTATTCAGTAAAATGACATACCTCTATGGCATAGTACCGTGTTTTGCTGTCGTTGTTTGACTTAAATGCATGTTATCATAAAAGTACTTGCACAAATTATTATAATATTGATATGCTCATGATATAAATTCATTTATTTATGTTTCCACCTATACGGACTCACGACTATCATTTCATCATGATCATTACTCGTAAAAGAAGCGATGTATTAAATTAATTCTTCAATAGATGTCTATTCGTAACTCGAAGGTTCGAGAACATTTTAACTTTCATTTTTCGAGACGTAATAGAAGTGTTAAGACAGAATTTAACATTTATCGTATTGTTGGATAAGTACAATGTGTGTGTTGTATATATCCTAAATTAATTGCAACCCGTTGGGAACATCTGCGGATTTAACTTAAATGCCCCCCCCCCCATGCCTCGCTATTCCGCACCTCACCCCGTAATCGCCAATGTAGTACCGTACGCAGAACAAACACGGGCTCATTGTTTATGGTCACTTATTTAGATCAACAAATATTTCAGGATTGTCGAGATATTGTAAAACCATTGTAAGACATGTAGCGTCTAATCCTTTTACGTAAATCATCCCTTCAATTTTATCATCCACTCTTATCAATACCTTTATTTAAACATCGTGTCCAATTAATGACTAACGAATATTTAAATCTCAAATTGTATTATTATTTTGTTATACAAATATGACTCACCATGTATTGATCTATCTTAGGACAGGTGAATCCCAACCAAAGTGTGTGATCGAGGCTCAGTTGTAACCCGTCATATATTTTAAAAATCCTATTTATAAATGTTGTTCGTGTCCTAGTCGTATTTGATTAACAAATATAAAATACTTCTATGCATCGCTTTTAGCATTACATACATATATCACTTTTGAGAAAAAAAATTACTTAATTTTCTTTAATGAATATCATTTCACGTTTTAAAATGTTTTGCGAACAAGTCACTAGCACTCGAATTAAAACTTCTTCCTATTAAACTTTGGCTGCAAATATATTTAATGCTTTAAAACTCACTTAAATATAGCTATTTGTGTTTGGAAAACTTTATATAACAATAATTATTTGAAAAAAAATATTCGGTTTTTTTATGAGTTTATCTTTCCTGGTTTGAAAACATTTAATTTTCACATGATTTAAAAATAAATATTGTGTAATAATGATAAATGTCATTTTAGTTTAGATTATATTAAGATAAATTTAATAGACATGTATAACCTTCACGATGTCTGTGAATTTTTTCAATGGAACAATGCATTGTCTCATACTATCTTAAATACCCTACAATTATTGTAATTAGCGAGCCACTAAGCAAAATGTAACTTCTTTGGTGTTCAATGACATTTTGACTTTGGCGATGTCTTATAAATGCTTATCGCTATGTTTTTTATAAATAGTCTTAGACGTTCAACTGTTTTTCCTATTAGCGTTCTTCTAGAGTGGTCTAGAATTAAAATCCTGTCACACACCTCTGAGAAAAATAAAATTCGGATTTATAATTAAACATTATATGCTGTAACGGTAGAAAAGTCATTGTAAAAATCGACACATAAAAGTATCCTCTGCAGTGTACTCTAAGTCATATCAACTAACTATGGCCAGATTTATACACTGTGGTCTGAAATCTTACTACTATGAGAAGAGAACCCTGTTCTATAACAGAATAATAAAATGATTAAAAATAAACCTATGCTGATCATAGCCAACCTTTCTATTTTGAGAAAAGAACCGAGTTTACCAGAGAAAAGATAAATGGAATATGAGATGCTGAGGTCATTGTTTATTAGCTCAATATAAGCTTTTTATATCTATATGTCCATTTAGAATATTTCTTGAAAACGCGTTTTTAACTGTGCCACAGTATATCCAGATTTCTTATAATATTTTACTAGTAAATCAATAGCTTTCGCAATAGCTTTACTTATTTTTATTTAATAGCTACACCAAACATTATA
This sequence comes from Microceris miodesmiata, assembly GCA_018245735.1. NCBI lineage: Eukaryota > Metazoa > Arthropoda > Insecta > Lepidoptera > Hesperiidae > Microceris > Microceris miodesmiata. Next base: position 7,826 of record DWEC01002798.1, read on the forward strand.
TTGTTATCATTATAGTGTATGTGCTTCAATTTCACATTCCATATACTACAGTTACTTCTAGCTATATTTTGATTTTCAACTATACAATTTAGTAACATCTCAATATTTATGGGATACTTAATACTATCTAAGAACAGTACAGTTGTTCATTGTAATTGCTTATTGTGTACATCCAGAATGATTCATTTCATTTGCCGTTTTTTTTTCTTTTTTTTTCGGGTGGAATATTTTTGCTTTGGGTGCAAGGCAATCGGCCATTACAATTTCTTAATATTTTTCACCTTAGATTCACACATACATATCATAAACGTTACATGTAGCTGTGCCTAACTTAGACAGTGTGAGCCTAAATGTACTTAGTTGTATAAAGAGAAATTTAGAGATTATAAAATTATTGTTACCATAAATATAAGTTAATGCAATTGACTATACGCTTCATTATATTGTATTTACTAGGTGAAGATGCTAGCGTCGTTTAAACTACAGCAATTTGTTAAGTATTAACGTACGTTACTCATGATTCGCGTTGTTAAACAGGTACCAGTTTTGACGGCCTCAAGTGTAGTCTTACACCAAACGAAAAAGTTTACGAAAACATTTTATATCTTACAAATCAATGTTTAATGTGTTACATTTCATTATTCAAATTGAAATAATTGTATTGTACCTATATACGAACGCGTTAATTAATTTTTATTATGAATATACTCCTTTTAAAGGTAGCTTAATAAGAAAGGAGGAATTTTGTGCATAACGCACATTCAACTTGAAGTTAAGGACTAAACAATTATTGCTCACAGCCACTGATCAAACAACTTTCAAATGTTTGGACGTTTAGTACTTTTCTAGTCTTAACTTGATAGTTATCTTATGAACAAAGTGACATTGTAGTTATGCAGATCTTATTCCATGTATGCCATGTTACAACATTTGATTTGATTTCATCTGTTTAAAATCCCTCTTACAACGTTTTCAATGGCGCTGGCAAATTCGAAAGTCAAATAGTTCTGTAATCAGGCAGTCTTTATATACGTGTGTGTATTTATATTATTTACGGAAATAAAGGAATTACATTCCAATTTATGTCCTTTGGTCAATTAAAAAACATGTAACATCTTAAAACATTTATATGCCAAAAGGACTTTCTTATTTATTATCTGTAACGTATTTTTCGCTACCGTTTTGTAAAATAGATGAAAAGAAAGTGCAAATGTTTGGTCTCACTTGTGATACTATTCAAGCGTTTAAGAATATCTCTGTCGTGAAATGATTGATGTTAATTCGACATTTGAATTTTGGCGCGAACCAAAAGTACTTCCGTTTACTTAACGTATGGCACGACATCTCGCTAGTTTATTATTAATCGATAGTACCATTAAATATTTGGATTCTTAGACTTTTCAGGCATAAATAGTGTTTTTAAATAAAATATTATATGGAATAATTTTTTCATGTGTATTTTATATAGGATATTGATTACAGTTATCTAATTTCTACTGGTAACATTTATGTAAAATTTATTTGTATTTATTTTGGTGCGAAAAAATGCTATCTTAACAAGCTAAGCTACAGTTTTTTTAACCATATTGTTATTTGAATATTTTTTTCTTTTAATATTACTTTTATTTGTAATTTGGTTTTACAATTTGTTTGGGTTATTTTAATTGAAGAATTATATTTTTTTACGTGTTTGTTTTGTTTTCTTTTATTTTGCCTTTAAAACTAAATACTAAGTCTTCCAATGTAATGACAATAAAATTGTACCAATTTTGTCTAAATTGTTCAATTGATGTAGTGAATAATATAGTATTAGATACGTAGGATTTAGGATTTTTTTTAAATTTAAAACATCCCAAAATATAAGGTTTTACATTAAAAACAGACAGGTATACATTAAAAAAAATTTTTTTCATTTTCATTACACATATTAAAATTTGCAATAACTAACATAGTTGTTTATACTTGAATTAAATAATCGAATCGAATATTTACTATTAAAACGCGTTAATTTCACGACATAATTGGATACCAATTTATTTGCGTATTTTTGTTTGTATTCTCTACCAGTTAACCCTTGGTGGCAGTGAAAAGTTTCGGCAATCGTTTAAGACTATTCATTCAGGTGTCAAACACATGGTAAATTGAAAAGTACATTAAGTATTACCATATCACAATAAAATTAACATTGCTATAATGTGGTTACATCACAATCTTTTAAATAAAGTATAATAAAACATACGTAGTTTAGTTAGTAAAATATACGTAGTTTTTAATTCTATTTAAGTTTCTCACTTAAGTATTGTTGTGAAAAATGTTTTATTTATTTATGTACTTTATATATATTTTTATATCCTACGTATTCGTTTGTGTGCTCTTGGCCATTTACATAATTATTTTGTTTTTCCTGTTGTCTATATTCTTTTCGTTTCCTTAGTCCAATTTTTAGCTATTAAAATGCATTTCTGGGTTAAATTTATAATTAAAACTATCATATTTATTAACAATGTTACCATATCGTTCTGGAACTGCTTGGATGCATCGGATAAAACCTGGCTATGCCTAGGAAAAGCGTATATCGATGCACCTACGAAAGCAAAATACTGCTTAGACGGACTGAATATCATAATATAACACATATATTCATAGTATATCTTACAATAATTTACATTTTACATTTACATTTTCAACTTTAAGACACATTATTTGTATTCTGAATTAAATACTTTCATCCGGATACATGTACTCACATATGAATATACTTATTGTTATTCGAAATTAGTGATTTTTACGAACAAACAACACAACAGAATACAGATATTTGATGAGACCTAAAAAAAGATTCCGATCTGACGCAAAGCCCTGCATTAGCTAGTAGATTAGTTATTGGCGACTAAAAACGTAATATAATACCACAATGTCAAACCCTTTACAGCTCAACAGAAATAGTGTCACACTGACATCAACCGTTGACATGTGACATTGACACATTAATAAGTATTTACACACTATTAAGGTTGTCACAGACGAAGCTATAATATATGTAACAGCAAGGATATTATGATGTATTACATTATATTTCAACATATAACACGGTAGATTCGTTCCGCGTTATAGGAAAACGTATTGTAGGAGTATTCTCGTATAACGTACGTATGTATATGACTCCGTATAACGCGTTCTGAACACACGTTTATTAACAAACACACACGAACGAACACACAAATTATTCACGTTTTACCTTCCTCGTTAAAAGCGCTTTCAAAGAATAATAAAATAATTTAATAAAATAAAAATTTGATAAAATAATGTAATTTAATTTTATAAAAATAAAATTGACACAATGTGCAAAGGTACGCGAAATTAATCATGAATTCTACAAACCATACACAAGATAACCGTAACCGCTGGCAACTAGTTTCACACAGAATTGCCTAAAAATTTCATGCCACCAC
>DWEC01002799.1:0-11276 GCA_018245735.1 Microceris miodesmiata
GGTGGGATTCGAACCCACGCCTCCGAAGAGACTGGTGCCTTAAACCAGCGCCTTAGACCGCTCGGCCACGCTACCATATGATAGTTGACTGAAATAAAGGTTTCTAAACTGCTTTTATTTCATAAAACTACTAGTTTTCGAAATAAAAATAAACTTGATTAAATTAACGTAAATGGATCATGGAGAAGAAGATATGAGAAAAGATACGATAATATATAGTCTATAATCGCTCAATTGTGATTAAGATAATTCTAATACTGATTATCAAATGGAAATACTTGTAATATAGAACTTAGAGATAGCTGGCCGTCTAGGGGCAGCAGCCTAGACGATCCGAGAAGCAATGCTCTGCGATCCCCAACGCACATGCCCAACGTGGGGATTACGGGCAAGAATCCTTTAGTGGAGGCCTATGTCCAGAAATCGACTTAGGCTGATGCTGTTGATGGTGATGAATGTAGTGATTTATATATTCGCAAGAAGTAAACAAATTATAAAAAATAGCTATGTAGGTAATATCTCTTTAGTATTAGGTTTCAGTTTCTGTCGAAATTGTTCTAGCAGATGAATACCCAAAAATAAAATTATTGATGACTTGTCTATCAGTTTATCTTAATAACATTGTGGGTAGTATTTAGATACTCACATATGGTATTCTCATTGGAAGATACAAAGAAATCTCCTTTTAAGCTAACACCACATTGTATATTAATATTACAGATGTAAGCAGATGCAGGTGATCACAGGTAGCACATCAGTTAAGATGGATTATTTATTAACAGTATAATAACATATTAAAATGGCTTAATTACTTATTAGACTTAAAACAGTGATAATAAAACAATATTATTATTATCATAAGTGGGTGGTACATACATTGCTGGTGTTAGCCAGCTTGGTCACAGTGCGATTCAGCTTGTTGAGAGTGCTATGTAACTCAGTCTCCCTCTGCTCCAACTTCTGATTGAGCTCAGCAAACACAGCCTCCATCCGGTCCCGTTCCTCTTCCATGGCTCTCTTCTTGAGGAGCAAATCCTGGATCTCCTTACGCTGTTCCTCTTGCTTCAGTGTCATTTCACTGAAAGTCTCGGTAGCGAGGTATACACCTGTAATATTTGAATTTGTTTTGGTAACAGAGAATAAGATATGAAAAGTTCTTAAGTAAGAATGTCAAAGGACATTCAGTGATAAATCAATATAAACTAGTAATCTGTATTGATATAGGCTGAAAGAATTATATTAGCCATTCTGCTTTCTAGGAAAAAAAATAGAATTACAGTACATTTAAGGTATATATGCACTATTCAAGCATGCTCTGAATATAATTTGTAGTTTAAATTTTAACCCATCTCAGATTACTATTTTTGTCTCTAGCAGCCTGTCTTACCATTTTTGTCTCTAGCAGCCTGCAGATCCCTCTTCAGGCGGTCAATTTCTTCTGCATACTCTTTTAGTATGGCCTTCTTGGTCATCTTCTGGTTGACCTCTGGTTTGTTTTGGATGTTTTTGGCTCTGTGAGCATACTCCAGTGTGCTCATTGTTTCCTCCAAGTCCTTATGACCAGGGGAGATAGTCGCGATGATGGAGGTCTTGGTGCGACCACCCAGGGATTCCTGTAGAATACGGGTCAGCTTGGATTCTCTGTGAAAATAATCGTAAAAAATGGTATAGTAATGTTGTTACTTTATATTTCCTTTTTCATAGCATATGGATATGTATATCGTCACGTGTTACCTTGACGTATTAATTTTATCGGAGATTAATTAAGTTTCTTTAACATCAGTTTTAGACTAATTTACGATACCTAATGTCTTGGTGTTTTTTCCATATCATACTTTCGTAACATAATATTGCAAGCACTCTGCATAGCAGTGAACGTTTAATTCGATTAAAATCACACGGCACAGCTATATACCAACCGCCGACAAGCCGCAGAGTCGGCGGTGCAAGAAACCGAACGATAAGAAAAATAAAGATAGCCGAAAACTTCTTATTAATGTCGATAAGGAGAGTAATTGGAGAAAGGCTAGGGGGAGAGACGGGTTAAGGCGGAGTTGCGTACCGGTAGGGCACGTGCGGGTGGCGCTCGACGAGCGCCGTGATGACGCGGCCCAGCGTGAGCAGCGACTGGTTGATGTTGACGCACTCGCGCGCGCGCTCGCGCTTGCTGGCGCAGTCCGACCCCGCCTTGCTGATGTTCTCCGACCCCGCCAGGTCCACCAGGTTCAGCTTGCCGATCTTCACCAGCTCCTCGCCCTCACCGCTATTCTCCTTCATGTGCACCACGATCGTGAACACCGTGTGCGACCGGCTGCCGGACCGATCGACGAACATGTTACTGCTTATTTACTAGTTCACAAAACAACCGAAAGATAATTTCTTGAAATATATCACTGACGTCGTCTATTCATACGTCACGGGAATTATATGCCAGCAGTGTTTAAACACTGATCATAATGAGTACGTGAGGCTTCCATTTTCATTTGGAAAATGTATGTCATTATCCTAAACAGCTTGAATATCAGTCAAAAATGCACCTGAACATCAATAATGCACAAAATACATTTCACATTCAAAACTTTATGACATCATTTATCATTAGGCAGAATGGTTGAATGTTATCATTTACCTGGACTGTGCATTCATGAGAGTGGAAGCCACTCTTTTCCTCTCCTGCCCCTGCGCCATGATCTTATACACCTCTGTCTTATTGTACACCTAAGAACAAATTAAATACATGTGAAACCAGATAAGTAATCTAACCAACCCATCTGTATATGGTACAACATAAGTCATCGATATTAGTTATAACCAGTAGGAATTGGCACAGAAAGATATTGATTAAAATATAACATTATCTTAGGACATCAACTAATAATAATATATTTTAATATTTTGGGACAATTACATCTTGGGACACATTTAAGTCTGCTAAATTGTGTTAGTGTGACTAGATAGATGGCTAATAAACATCATTATCAGCCTGTCTTAGTCGACCACTACTGGATAGACCTTTTCTAGGGGATTTCTGCCTATAATTCTAGTGCTGGGCATGCGAGTTCTAGATTACAGAGCATAGTTTCTCGCACTGACGACACTGTTGTTTGTCGGGTATGGTGGGTAAGCTATGCCGTGATCAATCAATGCTACATAATATATGGATCTCTATACATATTTCCAGCATGGACAATTTAAGAATTAGTTAACAAAATTACTTTTGTTTGAATCCACAACACTCAACTCAGTAATCAATTACATCAACCAATCAATCATTTTCACCTTCAAGTGCTATTGAACAGATATTCATTTAACACAAATAACTCATATGCTCTTCAGGTATGTCTAAAGAAACAATATGAAACTATAACTCACTGTGATTTCTTCCAACCCATTGACAATATTGGAGCCCTTCCTGGTGATATCTTCATAGATCCTTAGTTTGGAGTTGTCTTCAGATGAGGAGAGTAGGTCGAAAAGTTCTTCATTGTACAATTCAAGGTAGGACACTCGGACTGTGTACTCAGTGTTGGATATACGGAGTTCGTCAAAGAGCTGGCTCAGAGCTCTCGGTATTATACCTGCCAGTGGATCCTGTGGAATAGAAATAAATTGATAATGTATAATCAATTATTTTTACTGTTTAATATCATGTTTTAGGTCATGGATCAATGGCAAAGCCATTCTTGTTCAATAGTGAAACAAGAACTGTCTATTAGGTGAATATGTCATTGTAGACCTGAAACTTAATGTTTTACAACTAAAGCATTAAACAAAGATTACAACAAAACATGAGAAAATGAACTAAACTTAGACTTACTTTTTAACATTAGACTTAGAATTTAGGTGTTCAATTTAAGTCAAATATTTTTACCTAATATTCTTATCTATATCACACTACTAGGAAGCTACTGTCACATTGGTAATCATTCTCTTACATTGGATTTATTTGCCGGGAGCCAGAAGAAAAAGTTATGTTTTGGAATGTGAAAAAATGTGACAATACTTACATTCTGCCAAGATGTCTCATTAGGAGTGCTCTCCCCCACCATAGTGTGGGTCTTGCCCGTGCCGGTCTGGCCATAAGCGAAGACTGTACAGTTGTAACCATTCAGCACCTCCTCAATCAGGGGGCTCACCACCTCCTGGTATACTTCCACCTACAAGAAAACCATGAATAAAAAATGAATTGTCTTTTCATGTGTAACATAATTTCTATAATATGTTCACTTATAATAGCATCATGAAACGTCCCTTATGGAATAAGCAGAGATCACCAAGTGCTCCATATCTATATTCTTATATACCTTGTACATTCATCATTGTCTTCATTCACGATATATGATGCATTCTATAAACTGAGTTGTAAATATAAAATTGAAACACAACATAAAATGTACCTAATAATTTGTCTATTAAACTAAGCTGTAATGTAAGCTAGACTCCCTTGCTTTATGTATATATTAACTAAATCTTTATTGGCAGCAATAATTCTACCTTGAGTGACCTTAAATTGATGGACCCATCGCACCGTCAGTATCCACGTTTCAGCTCCGTAGGTCATACAGGTAGAATACACTCATTAGTATCTTTAGTCTTTATGGTATGAGTGCCCATAAGACTTAAAGAAGTTTCCTATATGCCGCCCAATCAATTATGATTATCAACTGTGATTTTAATAGGTAACCAAGGTGGTGAAATTTCTATGGGACATAGATATATGTACATATGTTTAAGATTAGCATAAAGTATACCTGTTTGGCACAAGGTGGGAAGGCTCTGTCGAAGGTGAACCGCTTGGTGTGTGTGGTCTGCTGGGATTGACGCACCACTACCTCGCGGCCGTTCACCACCTCCACCACGCCGAGGGACTTTATGTCCCTCTCGCGCTGGTTCAGCGGTCTGGAGAAGGAAAAATCATAAATGTGTTATTTAAAAGTATATATTTCGATAATGGATTTGGGTTATTAGGTCTACTGTGAAAAAAGTTTTTTAACAACAGGTCTGTTTGATGACAATCCATTTTCTACAGGGTTAAGAAGAGGCCATGGGACTCCACCAGCTGTTTCCAACAAGCTTCTTTTGCCTATACTATATTCATCACAACGATAATTCATTTGAAATACACTTGAATGTAGTATACAATAAAAAATCCAGTGAGTCCATCATTTTCTAATTGAGCCATCCAATGATTCCTGGCCTACTCATTTTCACAAAATTCTTCACTTTTAAAAATTTAAATCCCAAAGGTAACTTTTTACTATGGTAAACCATAGCACCATGAGCAAACCTACATATATTAGAGTTCTCAATAATGTTCTCTAAAGCATGTCAAGTCTGCCAACATTCTTCTCTTTGTGAGAGAAGTCCAGTGTTTAGTAATGGCCAGATATAAAACATTATGACACAGTAGTAAAATGTTAAACAACTTGCTGGCAAAGAACCTTTCTGTTATTGCTATGGTATAAGCCAACTCCCTTATCTGAGTTCTAATGATTCATATTGCTAAAATATATTAGCATACATAGAACAAAAGCCTATCATCATAGATTTTAATAACTTCTAACATAACATTATACCTGTATTTCCTAAAAGGGGTGGGTGGAGTGGTGTAATACTCCATTTTTTATTATTTATGTTATACGATCCCAGGTAAAAGGGGGTGAGGCTACTGACATAGAACCAGACATAAATCCAAACCCTAAGCTTCTGTGGGAAAGTTCAAAATATATTTTTTATAATTTAGGCACACAATTAATGTTATTATTAATGAAATACCTAATAACATTATAAAATTAAATGCACAAGGATAAACTTAGTCATAAAAAATCATAGGAACATAATAATAAATCCATAGACAAACCAAGGTCACCAACATAGTTTCAAAATTAGTAAGTTGAAGTGGCAATGGGCAGGCAACATCACTTGAGTGGCCAACAACCATTGGGAAAGAAAGGTTATCGAGTGGCGACCATGTCTTGGTAAAAGGAGCTGAGGTAGCCCTCCTACCAGATAGTCAGACAACCTCAAGAAGACAGGGGGAAGCTGCTAGATTCGGAAGGCTGAGGACCGGAAGGAGTGGCGCCGATTAGCGGGGGCCTATGTCCAGCATTGAACATCTAGAGCCTGACAATGATGATGACAATGACATAATACTATTCAGTAAATTTTGTTAACAGTGAGCTCACACTTATATAAGAATATACTTTGTTCTATAACAAAATATGTTAAAGACCAAAGTCGTTTGTCATCTTTTATTAGAGTCGAAATGGATAATAGACTCAACACCTATTCTATTGTGGGATTTGAATGTAATTAATGTGGGAGTGTTCTATACTTCTTTGCCTACTACCTTGGGTATTATAGGGTTAAAGTTATTTTATTAATGTTAACCAAAATCACCAAAAAAAGGTTTGTGAAATCTGCCAACCAGCCTTAGCCCTCTCAATATGAGAGGAGACCCATATCCCAACAGTGAAATCATGATGGGTTGAATATTGTTATTATTATAACCAATTTTATGTTTTAATAATTTTACATATTCATATAACAATGTGAACAGCACTGTATTACTAAAAATCAGCAGTTGTAGACATGCAGTTTGTCATAAGCCATAGGTTTACCCAGAACCCAATATGTTGTACAACATATTAGATGAAATATGGAAGTACTGGACTCCATTGTCTACCTCTTCAGGGAAATACATGTGATAGTATGTAACTGTTATTGTAATGTCATCTCATTCAGTGTACAATGTTATAAAATAATATCAATGCAAAGTATATGCATAGAATATTCAATTTTTATGCATGTTTCTTAATTGACTCATTTTCATGTACTTTAATGAACTATGACTACTAGATTTTTAATGAATAGTCTAGATATGAACTACAGTCATATTACACAGACATATTTGTGACTTACTTGACTTCACAAGAAATAAAAGTTTTAGTGTTCAGAAATATACCAATCACCAATCTAGACTCCATGCTACTACTGGTCTTTTTAAGGTATTAAACATAATATGGAAATTAAAAATTATAACATACATAAAACATACACACTTAGTTATTATATTTAATGAATTTAAAGCGTAAAACCGTTAGATTGAGATATCATACAGTTCAGAATAAATTGTTGACGAAACTAATCTACAATGCCATGACTAACGTGGGAAGCAATGAGTATCCTCCACACAATTACACAAAAATGACGTAAAATAAGCGACAATAGTTCAAGAAAAACGTAATGTAACATTAATTACAACTAATTTGTACTCCAAAATCAAAAAGTCACCTCAATCGCACGAAAACCTGGATGTTTTGATTTTTTTCTTTTCTGCATCCTTTTTCGGACGCCATGTCGGCACAACACACATAAAACAATTCACAAAATGAATGTTTCTATAACAGATTGTAATGTTTTTAACACAAAAGTTAAAAACTCGTCGAATATTAAGGATTTTTCAACAAATCACTCGTTGAAAGTTTGGCCCCTATATCAGTAGACGTTACAAACTAGTCGTTCAAATCAAACAAAATTCAAATTTGAAGTTTTATCTTGTTGCCAGTTGAAATATTTGCGTTTAGATTTTGGAAACACGAAACGAAGAGTTGAAAATTATTCCAAGTTACAAATTAATTGCGGGATGGATTAAATGATTATTATAAATAAAATTGATTTAAAATATGCATTATGTTAAACATATTTAATATGAGCTTATAACGCATAAACTCGTATAGAGTAACAAGCTCTATCTATTTTGTACTAGTGCAAACTTTTGCTTTGGCTACTATCTATAGGTGGCGTTGTGAACCTAAATTGCTTAGGTTTCTTTAACAATACGACGGTCGCTGGAATTGTTCATTACTATTCTTTTGATAATATTGTGAATTATATTGTATCTGTATAAATACAAATTGAAGTATATTCATGAGCTAACACTGAATCTCTATAAATATTTTAAGGTGTTTCTTTATTAAACTTCACTTCTATATTTTCTTTTCATATAAAATAATGAATAACAATAGTGTTGTTACAAGACAGACAGATCGACGCGTAAATATTTTAATCAAATGGGTATGTTCTAAAAGAAGGCCACCAAAAAAGTACCTTTCATAGTGTGTACTGTGTATGTACGATGACTCTAATGAATGTAGAAGTGAAGAAAGGAATTTGTTAGAACCATAGCCAGTGGAAATAGTGTCTGCTTATCACTGTGGAAAATAGGCGTGACAATATATACGTAATTATGTAATGTGAATATTGAAATTCTTATTGTAGAAAATTTAAAGACGTTAGAGCCTAAACGAATGAATGATGAACGACCTACTTCATCTCTGTGATGACCCCTGTCTACTCTCGTAATAATAAATGAATGTTGAAAGACCTCCTCTTATGTACCTACCATGGGAAAAATAAATAAAAATGTACTTTAAATGGATTCTATAGGACTAGTCGATTATTTGAATCGAAAAATCACTTCATTTGTGATCGATGTTAGGTAATTTCACAGTAGATATATTTAAATTTCAATATCATCTGGATGTTTATAGATTTATTTACTGTGTTTACTACAGCAGTAATCAGTAACTTATGAGGACTTTCAAATCTTCGTCTAATTAATCAGTAACGTTATAGGACTAGCAAATTTTTTCCTTATCTAATCAGTATTATTAGAGGACTTGTAAAACTTTGCGTAAATGATTAATAATTTTACTAGCTTTTTGTATAATTGTATATATAAATGAATTTTAATAAAAACCCAATTTGTTTAATACATAGGTACATAATTAAAAACTGACAAGTTTCTGCATGATGTAAATCTGACATTGTAAACGTTGTAATTAAGGTAACAAGTAGGTAACAGCTAATTGCGTGTGGTAGGTATTCACTTTTAAAATTCCGTGTTTTTGCCGTATCGTACAAGAACAGAGATATAAAACTGGATAAATGAGCAACGTCATTATACAGATAGTTTTTGCGGCTGGCAACACTCATTACACCATTTCCTCCCGCGCTTTCTTGAAGAAAATTAAAGAGTCGCCGCATTAATTCTATCCGTATGTCGCAATGTTTTTGCGTCGGTTAGCCCGCCATAACGCCGGCTTCTTTGCTTTTTGCGGGCGACGAGAGCTGCGGAGACGCGCTTCTCAGACTCCGGGCGGCTGGCAAAAAGCAGCCGGGCCGCGAACTCGGGAATCTGAGCAAAAACACACACTCCGCTCAATAACTGGCGACGTCGATGAAATACTATGAGTTCCTTTGAGTTTTTACAGCACGGGAGCTTTTTCCGCGCGCAATTTGCATCGACCGCTCGTCCGCCATCTTGGAGTTTTTCCCGCGCGACTGACTCCAACTCGAATGATGATCGCGCGTTCCGAAAATTGCCTACCAGTAAAAACGAGGCTGATGAAATTCTTGATGCCGAATGAGTATTTATTTATAATGAAATCTGTTAACAACCCCTTGACATAATTTGATGGTTAACGTTTTAAGTGAGATATTATATTTCAAGTGGCAATTTTTTAAATCAATAGGTCTATATAATTTTTGAGATAAGGGATTCAATATATTTATCATCAGATAATACATAGCAAAAATGACATATTGTTTGAAAAAAGTGGAGGCATAGTTAAATTTTAACTTTATTAAAATAGTTAAATCTCAAATTTTTGTTTTATTAAAATTTACTTTTGGTGGAAGATATTAGGATATTATAACAGTATATAATGGAATATACTTAACGTGAACCTTATTTTTCGTACTCGAGTTGAATAAAACCTATTATAAGAAAGAAAATAGATTCACGAGCTTTATACATATTGAATGCATAACTGCTTGCATATTGCATGCATACTGCATTAAGAAAACGGTTAAATTTGAAAAAAAGGAAACAAATATTTTTTTAACTACACAAATAATATTTTTTAATTACGTCTTAATAATGACATTCGTATAAGTTTAGTTTATAATTTTGGCAGTACATTGGATATTTTTCATTATACTTAACACTAATAGTGGCTGTAGATAGATAACTTTATTTATTTTCTAACATTCCCACAGTGGTGAGTGTGGCTCCGTAAACCAGAATGTCTACTTTATAACGGTTCATGACTCGAATGTAACACTTTCATAAATCCAGTAATATTTTTTTATAAAAAACGTTTACACAGTACTTAGCTATGGATTCCTAGCTACCAAACATGGTATGTGACGCCAATATGAGATAAAAATGTAATTACTTCAAGAACTTGAATTACATTTTTTTCTTCAAAAACTATTTACCATGGGCTTACAAATACTTTTCTGAAAGCTTAAAACTGAAACAAGTTTTAATGAAAAAAACTTACGATTTTTTATGGTAAGTTTTAAGCCATCGACATGACAACTTGACTGTTCACCTTAAGATTGGGTACCTGCTACGTTGTAAGCCCATATACCAAAACTGTTAACTATTACAAAAAATAAGTCGTCAAAGCGACACTTGCCCATAGTGTAATGTTAGGCTCCTAACTAAAACCAGTTACAAAGAACATTCTGAGAAAGTGTAACTAATTAGATAGACCGCACACGGTGTGTGACGACTTTTTGCACAACACATTTATTCATATTATAAAAACTTTTAACTGTGATACAATTTAATGTGTGTTACATTTAACTTACATTGTAGTCCAGTTCTTTCTATTTTGAAACGAATACTATCACATTAAGAAGGGTGTGAAGCGTGTGCAGTATGAAGATGGGTGTAAGGGGTTCCAACCACCATCTCAGGAACCTATGCCAACCTCACCTGCACGTGGTATATACCCTGCGGTATTGATTGACTGATTGCGGTATAGCGCAGCCTAAATAGGCACGGCTAATAATGCCCTGGCTGCCAACGGTCAGCAGCGTCGGCGGTGCGAAAAATCGTGCCCTGCGATCTCCAACCCGCATGCCCAGCCTGGAGATTACGGGCATAAACCCTCTTTTGGAGGAGGCCTATGTCCAGCAATGGCCTAAGAAAGGCTGATGGTGATGGTGGTGAAAAAAGGAAGACCGTAGAAGACAAAAGGAAAAAAAAATAATATGAAATTTATTCTTAAGTGTCTAGTTGAATACTTAGAGCGCGGTAAATTTGATATTTATACTACTATGGATTTCCGCATGTTTGCTTTTACTATTTCAAAAAAGAACAAAAAGAAGAAAAACTATTGATTATTTTTTGACAGACATTTTTTATTACTCCTGTAACATTTTTTTTTAAACAATTAATGTCTGTTATGGGAATATGTGCC
>DWEC01002800.1:0-11276 GCA_018245735.1 Microceris miodesmiata
GTATTCATGTTCAATCAGTGACAGTTAAAAGAAACAATTGCAAAAGACTTTTTCATTTACATTAATCAATAATAAAGTCTGAACAGAATGATATTTTCCAGTTGCAAGTTTATAGTCAACTCTATGTTTCGTCGAAAAAATAATGTGTACATATACATATATAGATTCATTATTTTCATTATTTAGATTCATTATTTTTCTTCACAAATTCTTCTTAAAGACAACATTTATTGTACACTTTTCTATTAACCTTCTACCTAATATATCACAAGGAAAAATTCATGCTGTACTATTATTATGTCATTAATTTCATTCTATACCATTATTGATAAAACGGAATAAGAACATTCATCCTACGTATTCTGCTCCACTCAATGAACCTATTCGTAATACATATGTAGGTACATAGATTATCGACCTCTCATAATATGCGTTTTTATTTTCATAATTCATCGGATATGTAAGACATCGTGTTAAGTGAATAGGTGAACAGTGGTACATAGATACGTACTAATATACCTTCGCTTTATCGACTGGCGCACAAAACGCGAGAAACAACAAACTATGGGGGTATCTACATGTGTTATCTCGATGCTCCCCGTTTGTTTGACGTTCCGATGAGGAACTGACGACCTACCCACATAGACAGTCAGGGCCGCAACCCGTTCGTCCAACACCACGACAATATCAATCACTGAGCGCAATCAATCGAAATAGTAGGGTTTCGCACTGATTTCAGCTTCGAAACACTTGACGTTTGAGCTGGAAACTAATATTATTAGCATTATTATCAGGAAAACCGAGTGCCAAATATGTCTATATTCTTACAAATTGGACGTGCTTCTTTCATTTATCACTTTTTTTACGTGTACACGCACCCTGATTTTGAAGACATTTTGATTAATTCATACAATAATTATGCTAAAACTACATTTGAATAAGCTTCAGGACTTGAACTGTACGATACGATTCAAAATAATCTCTATTTCAATAATGCCGCTTGAATTTAGCGCTTATCTCATTTCAATAATTTGGGGCGCCCTGCACGCAAATTGTTTAATGTCACGTTACACCAGCGATGTGTCTGACGTGGATGTAATCTAGATATTTAGCATTGCTGCCCAGCGCCGCATAAACAACGTAGCTCACAGCACACAGATTACCTTAAGCCGACTCATTATGTGTCGTCTCGAGTCACATTGGCGAATTTCGAGAGAGTGATCACGACGAACAAGCTACAATACTGCTTCCGGAGTTCTGATACTGTCACAAACTAGTAAAGGTTAATGGCTTTAAAAGCTACTACAGAATATTAAAAGGGTTGCTATCTTCTTCTTCTGTCTCGTCTAACTTCGTGTTTTCTTTGTCCGAATAACAGAATACGCAATTCTAATATTTATAATAAATAATAATAATAATCGACCCATTTATCATTCCACTATTGGAATATGGGTGGTAGACTATTGCCTTAACCCTCCCATTTTGAGAGGGTTAAGGCCATAGTCACGCTTGCCAAGTGCGGATTGGCACACTTCACACACCTTAGAAATATGTATTTTTTTATAAATTCTAAGGTGTGCGCGTTTTCTCACGATGTTTTCCTTCACCGTTTGCCAGTGATATGTACCTAAATTTAAAATATACTTTTGTAAAGAGGTGCGCGCCTTGGATTTGACCTGCTGAATTCTTAACTACTAGACTATCACTGCTCCGTAATATTTATTTTCAATTATTTTCACTATTTAGACAAACTCCAATAATTGTGCAATATTTAAACTTCAGTATATACTGAATAAACATGTTCTTAATTTTAGGTTGGAAAATTAAAAGCTTACTACTTACAGTTAAACGTAACTTCACACGCCTGTAGTTAAAAATAATTAGCATGTATTAGTTCTTTAAATACTTTTGGAAATGTTACTCCTAGTAAGATATTATAGAACTTCTGTACATATGTACATAAGAATATGAATGGAATACAGGAAGATAACAAAGGAATTCTCTACCTATAGTTATTCAACATAGTAATTGTACTCTTAAATTATTTTTAAACGTAAATTTAAAAATAAACATAATATATTTGCATTGTTCTCGAAAGCAATGTTGTTAAAACAATTCGAATTACATTTATTTTGCTGAAACGGACGGGCTACATTGATATAAAACTACGTAGATAAAAACGATGTGAAACTACATAAATATGCTCAGAACAAAGAACTATAATAATGGGCATAGTGTATCTTTAGTTGTGTATCGTATTGTTTCGAGGCGCGGTAAAAATTATCTAGCACGGGGAGTATTATAGACAAACACCTAAGAACAAAGCCCCGCCGGCTTTTGTCGTAACCCCGCTACGAGGCGTAGCGCGTCGTAGGCAATTACTATGAAACAGCTGGGCACGGTCAGCGCGCAAACGCATATACGTGCCTATTTTGAATTTATTCTGCGTTTGGTACAATAAATGAGTTCATATGCAGAAATTCTGTTTCATATCGTAGCACTTGTAACAATTTGTTAAAAACGAAGAATAGATTTATTTTCTTAATGAAAGTTTTATTCAATAGTATTATTAATAACTATCTTTATTATTTCTTCAATGTTCTCGAAGTGTTGCTATAATTGTAAAAGCAAATAAAAAATTGACACTGCTATATTTGATTTAAAGAGGTTATAATAAAAGCATCATAAGCAGACTTGCTTTACTACTTGATAAAATTCTACAAACTAAATATTTCTTTAAACAGCTAGCATCCATTTAATGTACCATAAAAAGAGTCAGACAAGATATGGAACAGTTTTCATTATTTACTGCAGCATTAGTTCTTTATATATACAATGTTGGAGTTCAAACAAACAAAAATGCTGCTTTATATTCATTCAGTGTTGTTTCCAAAAGTCACCTTATTAATGCTAAAAAAATAATAATATTGAGTTGGCCGTTTTTGGATTGGAACACCGATTACATCAATATGTCCTACAGGAATGCCAAGGTGTAATCAAGAGGACATCTGAGTCAATATTAACTCCATAAGCCGCACACATAAAACGCAATACGCCGCACGCCACTACACTCAAATATCCGTGGCGTAGTTCGAACGCCAACCAATATTATTAATTTCACTAATACGTACACTTCCGAGTCAATCCCAATGTCGTAATTGATTAGTCGCTAGTTCCGTCGACTGACGTAGGCGCACAAGCGTCGTATGGCGTACATCGATAATATCCGTACGCGCAATTGGCAAGTATCCGGTGTGCCTAGGCAATTGTATGTATCAACGAATTGCTTTTCAATTGGTCATATGTTTGGTATAGCGAGACTACTTCGACGGCGAGACGCAAGCGGTGCCTATGTGAAACCAATTCGTGTATAAATGTACTAAATGAACTACTATCGCCTACTGATCACATTTCAGCCTCCCATTTCGACGTGTTTTGTTTGGTTTTGTTTTGACAATTTGTTTTTTAAATGCACTTTAATGTTCCTTGACGTGTGTCATAGGTCTGTTAAAGCATACTTAGGAGGCAGTTTGGCGCTATATCCTTGTACTCATTCTGATTCTGAAAGGAGCAGAAGCTTTTGACGGTAATGACGATGAAGTTTCACCACTTTATTCTAGGATTTGTAGTGAATTTATCTAAACTAACTTTAACAAAATATGAAAAAGTGCATTCGAAAGTTAAAATATAGAATAACTGAAACCTAATGAAAGTAAAAAAAAGTCTTAGCTTGCTTCAATTTCCACTCTGTTCACGTTGGGGCCCATCGTTCTTTATTTTCTACTAATTATAAATTCTGTGCGCTAATCATATTCGTCGTGAAATTTTTCATCTGCTCCGCGGTTCTTGAACGGCGATTATTCACTGTCATCGCTTGAGATAGTTTTAATTCCGTGCTCTTATTTTTGATTCAATTTTATCTGAGTGAAATGATAACTTCTGGAAATTTCTATAAACGCCAAAAAAGTCACAAATTTAGGAATTTTTAAAAAGGAACGTTGATCGGAGTAGCATTATTAGGTATCAGTTAAATTCATGTACATGTAATGATGAGCACGCCACATGTTGTATAAAATTAACTATGCATAGTTATGTCACATGTACTGAATACAATGTGTATTCGTAGTTTCAAGATCGTACGCAGAACGTCGGCGTTTGGCGTTGCGCGCCCGCCATTATTCAGACTATCGAAGCCGGTGCATTAATGTAGCAATAAACAATTAACTGGACGATAGATGAGCGTTTTATCTAACGAAACTGCATAGATGCGTGAACCAGCGCCGGTCTAATCGGGTTCGTACTCATGAATTTAGATTCGCTCGCCCTCGCACCACCACTACGTGGGCCAAGTGTTATCGCTGCCGCGGATAGTCCTGGATAACGTTTATGTTAGGAATATTCTTTTATTATTATTGTTAAACACTCTAAAAATTGAAGATTCTAATCATTCTGTGTTCAGTGTTTAACAACGTGAATAGACTATTTTAAAAAAGGACGGCTTAAAAAACTACACCTTGCACTTCATAAAACACAGTACCATTCAAAAGAAGTCAGTAAAGAAATCTGAAATTAGATTCGGATGTTTTGCGCGCTTTTACAACTCAATTGTGTTAATTATGCGCTATGAGTATTCTTCATTACCTATAAATATTTTACGTACGTATTGTTATATTTATGATGATGAAACTCCACAATTATTACATTGTATTTTTTTATTCACTCTATAATATTTTACTCAACAATTAATTTTATAATTTCCTTTATTGCATGAAATAATACTTAAACTGTAACTGAATGTTGTATTAATATTATATTATATAGAATAGGGGTATACAAGAAATACTCGTATTCTTCTTTATATTCATCGATTTATCTTGAGAAAGTGCTACTCGTATATATCAGTGAAGATTTGATTTGTTTACGACCGCACATATTATTGCTTGATAAATTAATTAATCAAGGGACGATGATAAATATATCAATGTTTTTCTAAATAATGATTGATCAGTCACGTGAAATCTAGACTCTTTTGATAGACTTATCAGTCTATACCGTTGTATACCCAGAAACAGAATAGTCGGAGGTACCGCAAAATAGATGAGTATAATTTGGGGCGTCGTATTTCTATGCATGTTAGACACACACACGAGCACATTCTCACGTACGTAAGGGGGGGGGGGACGACAAACGGCGGTAAATAATGACCTTTGTTCGAAACTCCGCTAACCCACTGCTCGTGGAAGATCGAACTCTGAATTATTGGCCTGCTGTACTCTGATTTTGCATATTATGTACAAAATATTCCATTAACTGGTATTCACAGAATTTAATTCACATGTTTCATTTGTTATATAACTTAGTGGTGTTTCATTCCATGCGCCGTGTAGAGCTTTGTTTATGTTTTTCTCTTATGTTTTTTAACGAACACCTCTTTTACAGATTAATGTAAATTTACATATATCGCAAATTTAAAATATGGAGAAATGGATTGTGACCAATTATTAATAGCTATTAAATTAATAATGTCGGAAAGATTACTAGTGCGCTGTACCTATCGTGCACGTTGGGCGTATTTTGTAAATATCAATAGAGTACTTTTATAACGACAAGCCACATACGAACAAAGCTCTATTGAACAGCATAAAAAAGAAGTATACCTTTCGAGTAAAGCAGTTCGTTATATCGTTTAAGATATTGCTTTTTTGTTTAGTATGATAAAAAGAGATATCATTTGCTTTTTTATTTTGCGCTTGAATAACCTTTAGTTATATCGTTTCCCCGCTGGCACACCTCGTATTAATAAAATTTGTAGAAAAGTTTTCAATGGAACTCGCCATTAAATAAAACTCAATAGAGTGGGCTAAGCCGTTATTATAATAACGTATTAATTGCTAACTGTTGCGATCCATGCGCTCACAATTATTACAATAGAATATTATTTAATGCTATTTCTGCCAAACGAAACGCGAGTGGCGGACATTACGCGATTAATTAATGAAATTTCGCAGTATTAGATGTTCCAAATTAGTTTTGATGCCGTTCATCATTTAGTTGTCTCTGATTCTCAAAGTCGTATGTGTATAGTTAATAACATTTCATTATAAACTTTTGTAACGATAAGATAGGGTTTACGTTAAAGCGCGTTACTCGCGGGGTGGGACCGTGTGAATCGGAGTTTTCAACCGGCTACGCAAGGATATGTTGATGCAGTTAATTTCGTAAAACAGGATGAGAGTTGAGTGACACATGCTCTCTATACAGTATCATTTATACACAGATCGCTTAATAGAGTCTATTTTTTATAAATATTAATCAAGTACATTATCTTGATTACAATTTTTCGTCGAGTAACTAACGCGGTTGCTGTTGGTGAAGTCCTGAAGTCCATTTCCAGATCGGTTACTATCTTATTTTTCTAAAAGTTTGGTAGTAACTCGGAGTCTGGATCTGTATGCCGTGAATAGCATTAGGCTCACCACCTATTCCATGGTGGAACGTACACATGACTGATGAAACGCGAGAGTCTACTACTCTCCCCTGACTTCTTTGGGATTACATGCGTGAATTAAGGTTTAGTAAACGCTAGAAGTAAATTGAAGATTTCTGTTCAAGATTATTTTAGTTGATTCTACGTCTACACTAAGAAAATTATGGCATTCGTTGCAATTCAATCAAACTACTCACATATTTGTCTTCAGCTGTATTACAGAGTGCAACATCATAAAGTATAGAAATTGATACTTACAAGGAGTGAACTGAATACCTGTTAGCATTTTTTATATCTATACTCTACTAGTTGTACATTGATTGCGTAAAGTTGCGCTTGACTATAAAAACAACAGTTTTAACGTCTGTAATATTCTCATTAAGTGACCATGACCTTCCAACCGACGTACATACAACCTTAAAAAGTCGGGTTGTAAGAATATGCCGATCAGGCAGTGAAACAAGGTAGAATGTTTTCGTGATGAAGTAAACATGTCTCGTCCTTAGGTATGTGGAAGTAAAAGACGATATAATTGAAAATTACCCGTAACAATCATGGTGTACAATTTAAGAAGGAAATACATTCGGGTCGACCACAACATGTCCACAATATTGTTAGCGGCGACCGATTGTGACCCTGATTCTGTGTAATATTTAGCTCGCGAGGGCGACGAGGCCAAGGGTTGTCCAACAATTTCCGTTGGGTGCCCACCCGCACGAAAATTCAATTGGCATGCTCGATTTGTGTTTTCGTAAAAAGGAAACATATTGCAATATAGCAGGCGCTGCCTTGCAATTAGAGGTTTTCAGTATCGCAATTAAGAATTGGATCACCATCAATTTAGGAATGTACGGTGAATATGAAACTATTATTATCTCCAGTCGAGCAATTTTTACCCAAAATTCTGCGTATTCACATGATTGCCCCTCAGTTTTTATGTAAAAACGAACTTCGACGAATATTCATTACCAATATATAGGTTGTATATAGCATTATTATTTTTTTATTAATCCAATTGTTATCGTTTTTCAGTATTATTCATTTTATCCTTATAAATAAATCTGAATCACTAAAATAATAATATTCCGTTTATTAAATTTCCTTAAAAATATTAAAACAGAAGGATTATCTGCATATTTATTTAAATTAAAAGCAGATCAATCAAATTATTTACTTGTAGACCTATAGTATCAACATTGTTTCCTCGATTATTTTTTGTTATTGACGTTGGCTACCAATGTTCCTGGAGATATTTTATCTTGTCCAAATATCCCGTATACCTATATAAACTTCATGAGAATTCCTGAAGGAAGAATGTAACATAAAATAGAAGTACATACTCGTAGATTATTCTCTTGTATCTTATTAATACTCTGAGAAGTGTATATTAAGTGTTACAAGCTGAAATAACGCACTTAACATTCGTCCGTCATTCAAATGTCACAGGTGACGGACCAAATTGCTTACATTAGACAATTGCTTGAAATCACCTCATTTATCCTGTTTATCGTAATAAACTGGTGGCTTCAAGTACGTTGGCTTATCATGTCCATCCTTATGCGTGACACTTGTCATAATTTTTTGTCACTGTCGAGGCGGTAAGTTCGGATCATAGAAAGATCGCCAACGAAGACATTTTGTAGCAAAATCATTTCTTTCATTTATTTACATATTAATAACTTAGATAACTGGAGATCGAACTCAAGAGTTCTCGATCGCTAATAACGGTTGCATCCGCATATTAAATACGGACCATCATATACAGTAATTAATAATGTTACTACAAAAATAAGTTCACCAGGTTCTATCTATTCTATGATGGAACTTATAAACTAACTGTTGTGGCGTAGAACTACTACATTCTTCTGCCTACCTTTTCGGCGAGACAAAACTTTTTCATTCAATGCTCTTTCTAAGCGGCTATGCTTTTCTTGTAGGGTTCCATTTGAATGTACAGGAATGCCTCCTTCTATATTATTTATGTAATAACAAATCATTTCTCAGGTTTTACAAAAACTGTCGCGGTCACATTAGTAACCCTTTATTAAATAAGGTATTGATATTTATATATGTACTATACAGAACTTGTGTTAAAAATTTAGTAATATTAATATAAACAAGTAATATTAATGTAAATAAAAATGTAAACCGTAAAAACATTACATAACATACCGTAACATTAATGAAGAACTCAAAGGCAATTAACATCAGAAATGTTATCAAGCAAAACGTATAGAGAGAGACGCATACAACGTTAGGTCCAATAGCACAAAGTAGTCAGTTCCGGGGCGTCAAGTAATCTCTCACGTCGCGCCGTGAAACAAGTCGCCGGTACAGACAAATGTTTTCACATTACACTAAATCAACAACACAGAACAAAGAAAGTTTATACGTTTTATCAGAAAATGTCATTACATATACAAGCCGAAGCGAAGCAATGCCGTTTTGAAATTTTGTAACAAACAATTTCATTTAAAAGCAACAACGTGCGCGGTGCGCAGTACGTCGAAGTTATGAGTTTTCTAAATACCATTGTACCTACTAACCGCGGACAATCGAAAGAATTTTGTTGACGTTACATTTTATTATTGTTACGCAAATGTACGTGCATAGGTGTATCGCTTCGAGTGCTCTCGATGTGCGCTACTCGAATGGACGATAAGATGTTGCGAGCTTTCACGTATCAGCTTCAAGTATCGTAATATGAATAGTCGTATGAGTGTACATCGACGACGTTCGTACGTCAAATGTCTTGAAGTCGGGGCGCTGCCAGCAGCTAATCGGACTATACCCTCGTCGTAAAGTGGAAGACATTAATACGAGTGCAATATTTCATTGTCGGCTATCATCTTTGTGGTATGGACATTGTTAGTTGTAATATAACTTTACCTCCGAGCATATTTTGGTCTGCGATGCGACATGAAACTTTGATGGTGTCTTTTTATAAAACGTTTAAGTCGTAAAATGCCATTGTCGGCAGTTTCGCTCCCTCTCATGACATGCGAGCCGCTTTTCTTATGCTCCATTATCTTATAATGGATTTTATGTTGCCTAAGTTTGGTGATACGTAGACATCACATAAAGTGATATTGTTACACCACTACATGGAGTGTAACCGAAATTATTGTTATATATAAAAAAAATATTAATCATATTATTTAAGTTCGACATACGAGTATAGCTTTCATTGTTATATTAATTAGTCCTTAAATATTTCTCACAAAACATGCCTACTATAAATAAACTATAAATTATTTAACTATCTAAAATTACATAGTAAGAATGAAATTATTAGTTTACAATGTATAAAAATAACATTAAAACCAATTAATGGCGAAAATGTTACTTACCTTATAACACACCAACACACACACACACGCGTACATAAACAGATACAAACGCATACACACAAACACGAACATACACACATATACACACACACACACACGAACACGCACACAAACGCATACACAAACACACACACACACATTTTTCATGCGAGCAAATCCTGCAATACACAATCTTTCCTGTGCACCCAGACAGGGGCTCGCGATACATTGCGATCCAGGAATTACGGTCTGTAAAAAATCGGGCCTCATACGAGTTTTTTTCTACATATTTCTCGTTTTGCGAATTCCTCTTGGGGCTGTGTGCTAATATTTTCTTACTAAAACACGAATAATACAAACTAAAAGCCATTTTAGTTGCGTTTTAATAAGAACGTCACAGAGTTTGAAGATAGGAACGTTTAAATTGACGACCCATTTTTAAAATTGAGCTTCTTTCCGTGCCGAATCCGAGCGGTACGTTATTTCATTGACAAGTTTCAAAAACGCTCAGCGTAATACTATAAAAATGTATAGGGGGAATTTAAATGGTTCATAATACGTAGAAAGCCTTCGTAGCACCTGTAGACGTTATGTAGACATGCTTCTACGGCGTTCTTTGAGAGGTTAGTTATGGGTAGAAACTCCTATCTACATTAACAGGGGAAAGAAAACATATTAACGTTAAAGATTTTCTTTCACCGCAACAATCGCTAAAATTAATGCAACTATGGGAATAAATATGAGCAGTGAAAGTCGAGCGAGCAGTGTAACCGCTAACCCATATTTTAAACGCTTTTAATATTAACCGCTATTTAATTTAAGTATCACTCAGCGACGTATCCTCGTTCCTGCTCTCGCTGCTAAAAATTAGAATTTACCACTTTCCCTTTGCAACGGAGCCGGCGTGCAGTTTTTCCTAATTGCTTGCGGTACGGTAAAAACGAACGGGAAAGCGTCGAGCCCATTATATTTGATAGGACTGTAATTGGTGCTCTCTCCAAGATGAGTCGTTCGCTCGTTAGTTATTCAGTATTTTGCTATTGGTTAACGGGTATCTGTATGCCTGTTTATCTCGAGGGCCCTCTGTGCGGCTCGGCCTGGCGAGCGGCTCCAGGCGCTCGCGGGGAAACATTGACTCTGTACCATCTGCATATTGGTTTTCCTGAATAATGTTTATGAAGAGCATCGTCGATTATTGGGACAATCTTTTTAATCCAAACCTAGTGTATATTCAGGTTTTATTAGATGTTTTCTCACAATATTGCTTGAGATGAAAATGACTGCACTACACGAATAATTTTCAACAGATATTTAATAAATTTTCGACTACACTATAACTCGGCAATATGTATGATGTATTAAAATCAACTGCATTTATGTTCCTACGTTTAATACGATAAGAGATAACTTGTATACATACGATTTATTTTACATTTGTGCCTTATTAGGTAAAATCCGTC
>DWEC01002801.1:0-11275 GCA_018245735.1 Microceris miodesmiata
CGTTCATCGTTCCACTGTTAGATATGGGTTTCTTCTCCTGGGTCAAAATGAACATCAACAGTAGAATCATTCATGTCACATTCAGGTAAAATTTTAATTTTTTTTTAAGGATTTTACAAACTTATATATTTCAATATCCTTTGTCGAAAAATCAACGGATCTCAAAAATTTTAAGATAAGATTTTTATGTAGCTGATAACTCAACATCAAATTATTTTGTGTCGTGAATGTTTAAGGATGACTAAAAAATTTTCATAAAATGGTGGGTGTTTATTTGGACATCTTAAGCGCTTTGACTACTAGCAACGAACGTTATGAACGTTATTTTAAAATTGTGGCAAATGTCTTATGCGTTTAAATATTGTTTTCGTTAATAACAATGAAGTTATCACTGATTTTAAATAGATCTAGGCATCGTTTCCACAAAATATGATGGAACTTTCGACATCCCTACGATATCACGCCATCTATTATCAAATTCATGTACTGTTCCTATATACAGTGCTCTACCATTTGCGATAAATCGTCAAAAATAGGTTTATATAGTGAGAAAACGAAATAGATTTAGTACGTTATAGTAACTGCTTAGTCGAGAGCCTGATAGTATCGGAACCAGGGGTAATAAAGACGCCTCAAAGCGAATCTTAACTCGAAGACAGGGATGGAGTAGAGTAGAGTTTAAAGAGATTTTTTATACAAAATTATTTTTATACAAAACATGCCAAAAGCTTAGGCATACTATTTCCAATGTTCTTGTACGTACCTTGTACAATAATTTTCCTTAGTATAAGAACATGGCATATAATAGCTCAACTGGAAATCTATAATAAATAAGAGGAGAATACAAAAAGATGTTTTGGGCACCCAAAATGTTATCATTAATGAATTCATCTTCGGGAACTCATTGAAGAAGAAGATAAGACCACCATACATATTGTAAAACGATAGGAGCGTAGTTGCAAAGATAATAGATGAGACAGAGGCTAAATAAAACCATTCACTCGGTCGTAACACAAAATGGACACTCAACTACGAGTCAGCACCACAGCGCCATGTGTCCATAAAACAATTCAACAAAGGCGCACTAAAGCTTCATAGTCTCAGACAAAACACTTTGAATGACGTTTAAAAACCGTAATTTCTTCATGAATTGAATATTAAGCAAGGTACAAGTATCGTCTCGAGCACTTTGTTCCGAAGTCAATGTGCAG
This sequence comes from Microceris miodesmiata, assembly GCA_018245735.1. Classification (NCBI taxonomy): domain Eukaryota; kingdom Metazoa; phylum Arthropoda; class Insecta; order Lepidoptera; family Hesperiidae; genus Microceris; species Microceris miodesmiata. The sequence continues at coordinate 1,212 of DWEC01002801.1, forward strand.
TATTCCGTAAACCGGTTGCTCGGCCGCTTCTGCTTTTCCCTGCAAAGTTCATACGTGTATGGCTTCATATAAGTATAATTGTGTATATTGTTCCTTGTAATAGTACGACATGGGCTTGGTCTAAAATCACTGGCAGTTAAACTTCCGACATATTTGAAAATGGAATTACTGAATTTAAAAAAATAAAATTTACACAATTATTCCTAACAACTGTTAAAAAACCAATGTATAATAATTGACGACAAATAGATAAGTATTTTTCTAAATAACTTGCTTTATCAATCCGTTGTTTTTTATTATTTATGTATAACTTTTGTTTTATAGTGAGTGTATTTATATTTCATAGCGAGTGTAGGTATAGTTAATGGGTTATAGTGATAAAAAACAAGTAATGAAGTTTTTTTTTACAATAGATTTGTAATTTATCGTATTGTTCCAATTTGATAATTATTTAGAAATGACACGGCAGTCGCGCTGGCAACTGCTCGACCAACGAGGCAATTATTTTACACCCCAACATAAATAAATGCTTATGCTTATCACAAAAATATCCACCATGGATAGGAATCGTATCCACGACCCCGGCTCAGTAGTCAGTGTCACCTACCACTGAGCCAACAAACCAGTTAAGTACACGTAAGTAATAAAGTTAATATCAAGTGTGTGTATTGAGCAATTATAGTTGGAACTGTGCGCATCGCCGCACTTGCAATATCAATATAAACAGACCCTCCCGTTATTAGCACTGTGTAAACACACCTTTCGCGTGTTAATATTTGCAAGTATTAGATTATTTACGTAAACACACTTGACATACAGGGCTAGTTTATCAATACACTGTCTATGTATTTAACACTAATAATTAAATAGATATTTTAAAAATAAAATCAATAAAATTTTAAAAAAATTGCTACGACCGATCTAGACATAATGTATAGTATGTATGTATACTATTGGGTTTTCTAACTTAACACAATGCACTACTTGTGCTTGACGTAGTGTACAATTTATACGGGAATCACAGTAAAAATCCCGTGCAGGTAATTTAAAAAAATGAGGCACTTGAAAATGCAATAAAATTTATTAAACCTCCACTGCCCTCGACTGAAGGGTCTATAGGGTAGATAATACAATATTTAAGTGCAAGTTGGTTTTTTCATTAGGTAAAGACTAAACATTGTTAATATCTGTCGTTCTGCACTTGAACGATGTAGGGCGAATCATGTCTATACATGTTGTATTAGTAACTGTAGTAATATTATTAATTATTGTTATTATTGACACATACGGCCATCTCATTCTGAAGTAGACTAACAAACAGCCATTAAACTACATACATGTTAGTATTTTTTAACGTATAATTATATCAATCATTTCATATTCAGCCGAAAAGCCTTTGAGTTCCTAACATTAAATATTTGTGCTAATTGATCATCGAAGCTATGACCCTTGGCTCGCTATTATCGGTCAGGGTTACCAACCACTGAACCAACAGGACTGCTAACAATATGTATAAAATGTCCACAGGACAATTAAAATCTTAATAAAGAAAAGAAAAAAGTTTCTCTACACGTGCATTAGCTATTTCAAAAGGGTGATATTTACAATTAAATAAATAAATAATGATCACGTAGAGTCCAAGTTCAAATTCAAGCTCAAAGTCAAGTTACCATAATTATTTTGGGAGAAGTTGCCTACAAATATATCATGGCATAAACCCAAGGTCCAGTATGTTGTCGAAGCTTCTGGAATGTTTACAAGCTTGGAGAAAGCCTCGGTAATGCCAAATTGTTTTTATAAAAAGGTCTTGTCTGTAATTTGTTTATTTTCTGATTTGAAAGACCAGAGTACATAGACTGCCTCGTTGGTCGGGAGGTTGCAAGCGCGACTGCCCATCGGAAGGTTCTGGGTTCAAATCCCGGATCAAGTACTATTGGATTTTTCTAATTTAGAATTTCTAGTAGTAACTCGGAATTTGGATCGATCTGTGCCGTGTAAGGCAACAGACTCACCATCTATTCCAGAGGACGTAAAAGTAACTGGTGAACCGTGGGAGTGCATTACACTCCTCTGCCTACCCCTGCGGGGATTATAAGAGAGATGTTGTGTTCAGTTTCATTATTAAAATAATCTTAATATTATAAAATATAGTATAATACTGGAGAGTGTCATACGTAACGTCGACTTACGCAGACTAAATTATTTTGATCGTAATTGGAACATTCACCCTAAACCATTAAGTGGGATGACTGACTGACTCTAAACCAAAGGAATGGGTTTATAACAGTGTGAAAGAGCTTGCCGATTGTTTGATTAAAACAGTATAATAAAATGGCCTATACTTTAAATGTTAATGATTACTTAAAAAAAATAATCAAAGTTAAACCCTTATATACACAAAAGTTACAAAATCTAATCCATTAACAAGTAAGAAAGTAACCTCCAAAGTCGTCACTAACATCAGTTCAAGTGCTATTGGACACAGATATGCAGACTGTACATCAGGTGACCTGTAGTAACTTTGTTATTACAATAATATATATACACAAAAGAACATAATATACTTGTATTATATTTTATATAAGTGCTATCATAACACACTGTTTGGCTTCCTCTGATAAACAAGTTTCAATTTACATTTTATTTGTGTTTAATTTTTCGTTTAAGGCTCCGTTCTGCACACTTAAACCAGTATTGTACTTTACTTAACTGTATTTTATAATTTTATTTGTCTGTACTGCATTACGACATTAAAGATTTTTTCACTTATTTCTAATCACAACAAAACAAATAAAAAATGTCATACTATAAGCAATCAGTGTTTTTAAATGGTAAAGAAATCATGAATAAAATAAAAACGGTATTAAACTGAAAACAATACAAAGTAACGCCATCTATCGGAAACCTATGAAACTAAAATTACGAAAAATTTTTGTGTTGGGTTTTTTTGTATTTCACTTATAAATATGATATTACAACATAGACTGCAACGTTAGTGTACTGAATTTAAAGCTGACTTTAGAACTTTAGTTTCAACTAAAATTTAATGCAAAGTTACATGCTAAAATTGGCTGACTTACTTGTTATCTATGTGAAAACAAAAACTGTACTCTTTTGTTAGATGTAAAGGAAAGTGTATGACAAATTTTAGAATTTCGATAACGCCTCTAAATACTGTCTTTACATAAAAAAAAAACAAAATCAGAAACATACATTGGAACATCATATACAAGTAATACCAACTACAAATCCACGTAAATATTTAAGAATTAAGAAGGTATTTTTCATAATATTGTCTAGGGACTAAGCAGTCTGCCAATCCGCTCGGGACCGCCACGATAGATTTTGGCCATACGTTTACTCATTCTGAGAAAAGACCCGTGTCCAATAGTGTAATGATAAAAAATTGAATGACAGTAATAATGATTATAATAATGATGAAAAAAGTAGCGTAAAAATAATATTCCAATGACATGTTGAGCGCTTAGCCTTAAATAAAATTCAGTATAATGCTACTCTATACCCTTATCGCTGCATATTACGTCGGAGGCAGTAGTAAAATTATCTCTGCAATATGGATGTAAATAAACCGTACAGTGTATACCGTGGCGTCGTTATCGTATAACTGTGATGTTATGTATCACTGTGCGATGTATAATGTTTATGTACACATCTTTGTTCTTGAATCAAATATTGTAACCGAATACTTAATTTCAATAAGTTATAATTAAAGAACGATATATACATATGTGCTGGCCTAACTCGCGTTTTCGAGATGGCTCGACTAGTTTTGCACCTGCACAAGGTCCTTTAGCATGAGCTTCCGCTGACTGCAGTGAGGCCGCGGAGGAGAGACTGCGTGAGTTGCGTTGAGCACTTGGTTAACGAGGTACATACACTATCGCCTTAACGCTCTTCAGTCTCAGAAAATATTCGAGTCTAAAAGGAACTATACAAAGGTGATGGGGATGACATGTTGGGAGACAGAGTAAGAGGATAGGGGCCATAGGCACCAGTAGTAAAATTTGAAAGGGAAATTTAACGGAAATCACCATACAAAGATATTAAATTATTTGTGGCGTGATATTCTGAAACAATGAAATTTATAATCGCAATTCACAATTGCGTAGCTGTGATTTTGAATTTAATTTTCCTGCTCATTTCGTAGTTGTTCTACCGGGTACGTTGAAGCCAAGCGAATTGGCTGACTTTGACTGCCCCATTAGTTCACTAGTATTTGTCCTGTGTCTGGGTGTAAAAAATATGTGTATAAATTATATTTGTATGTAGGTATATGTGTGGTTTGTCTACTGTTTGATTACCATAACGCGGGCTGAGCCTGATTTGGGAAATTCCGGTAACTTGCACTAAAGTTCGTGACTCGTTAAGATTTACCTATCTTGGCCAAATAGGTCAGATACTTCATATTGGGAGAGGCAGAGGTTTCCAAAAACGACATAGCGCATGTGAGCGATTAACTTAGAAGAAGCAGGTCAGGTCTGCAACGATAAAGTTATTTGATATTCGGTGCCTTCTGCCTAAGCCATAACGGACCTAAAGTAATGGTATAATAATGAAATCTGAATGAATAATGAAAAATAATAAAATCTCTGGTGTATAGTTTGTAGATCATCGCTTGCAGTGTGTAAAGTGTGTTACGTAACTTGTTTATATTAATAATTATTAATTGCAATGACAATTATAACCAAGTGTTTTCATTAAATCGTAATAACTAGATAAAGCGGCCGCTAAATAAATCATTATTATGATTTGTACTGATCTTTTAATCTTATCTATGAATTATTGAGCTATAGACTACGATTTATGAATATTTAATTATTCTATTTTACTGTAGTTTTCTTTGTATTTACATCATTATTATTTATTATGTATGTATTTTATTGCGATGTTTATGTTATGTCATTTTATTATGCTTTCGTTAACCTTTGTTAGACCAACTATACTATATTTGTGTTGCCAATAAATATTATAATGTCTATATTTTGGTAATGTTACAGGTAGTACTATATCTGATTTATTCTAACATCATTTAATTTGTTAAAATTAATTTATTTTCATCATATCGTAGTACTTTAAGGGTTACATCTTACCTACACCTCTAAATAGAACAGCTTCCGTTTCTCGTTGCAAACCAAATCGTAAGGTTCGCGAGGGAGCGAGCAATCTGTAAGGCTTCACGCATGAACGAACCGAAATGCCTCTAAGATGATCATGTAATTAATTATGGATGCGATCGTGTACGTGCGATCTTCACTAACCATTGAAAAGCATTGCAACTGTTGCTATTAATCTAAACCCATATCACATTAGATTATTCAATTTTGTCAAAATAGTGCATTTATTAAAAACTAGGTATAAATGAATATGGATCGAAGTGAAAATTGCGCGTATATGCAAATTGCAGTGCAAAGTAAAAAGAACGTAAGTGCATTATCTTCTATAATATGAAACGACAATTCGTAGCCCCATTTATTAAACTGTCTATTTAAGTTATTGTTACATTATGTAAGAAGCGCAATAAACTTTTTCACGAGAGCAAGATTATGGTGTATTGTCCAAGATTGTATTACGTTCAAACCTCAAAAGAAGCGAGAACACCCACAACACAAACCATAACGTATTGCAAGTTTGCGGTCAGAATCTGAATTATTGTAATTGAAAATACCGATGCGCTACCGAACGCAGCAAACACAATAGTTACATTAAATTCGGTGCTACTGTGCTCACCACAGTGATGGTGAGGCGTTGCAGCGGTTTCCAAAGCGAGCATTTTTCAAAAAAAATCTTCAGTCCGTCATTATTGCCATAATGAAATGCTATTTCGCAAAAATAGAACCATAATAGCAAATGTAGAAAGAAGTCAGGTCTGCGAGGACAGAATTATTTGATAATTGATGTGCCGTAACATATGTATACAAGGGGGTAAGCATATATCGCGACAACAATAATAAGCGTGTATGTCAAAATGTATATTCATGTACTTTATCACTTTACCGATTACCATGGTATAATCTCAACTTAGTTTTGTAACAGATGGACATGTGTGAGTTGTTTCAAGCTATTATTATTCAATGATGCATTGTTCTCCACTGAAACTTTAAGAACGCCTGACCACAGCGAGAGATAGCCAGTCACAAAGAAAATACAGTGTATTCCAATATTAGATTAGCTTTCAGCCCGATCCAGTTACCTACCATCTCTGTTTTTAGACCGCGTGATATTATGTTTACGTACCGCAGGACCGTTTGTTTCACGACAACTGCTCGATAGTGTTGGGCTAGTATCAATAAATACGATATCGATATTAAATAATTAACTGTTTATATACAAGAATTTAAACTGTGGTCTGAATCCTTGTCATTCTTAAAGGAGATCGGACTCCAATGGTAGAATGATAAAAAGATAAAAATTATGATGGTTTTGGTGTTAGTACCTATTTGAAAAGACTTGCTTGATAAAAATGCTTTTTTAAATTCTATAACTTTAAATTTGTTTTTTTTATACGAACACATATCCTAGAATTGATATATCGATTAAACATAAATTTCATCGATATATGAATTCTAGGATTACGAGATAATTGTAAAAACAAATGCGATTGGAAAAGTAGCAATATACAACGATTAGTAGCAACCAGTTTTGTACATTTTCTAGGTAACGATAGCATAATGTAACAATAATTAATTGTAATAATTATGGAAAATATGGTAAAATTTGTAACAATATAAATCTCGTTAACACTGCCTTTATTTTAACTAGTCGGGTTATTCCGAAAAAACACAAATTAAATTTGTACATGTATAAAAAAAACGAAACAACACGCCTTTAATGCGCCAAAGAGTAGGCGGAGGAATGTAGTTATCTCCTGGATATCTATATATAAATACGTGAAAACAAAAATTTTGTACCGATTACAACAAAAACGTTGTACCCATTTTTAAGAAAATCGCGCAGACGGAGTATGAAATTTGGTACATTTATAGTTTATATAGATAAGGGGTGCAGAAAGCTAATATTTTTAAAAGTAATGCATAAAAATACATTAAATCAATAAAAAAAAAACATTACACATACTATACATAAAAAAACATTACACAACATACCATGTATTTGACACAGACACACATATTTAGTCTTTCGTTTATGGTTAGTCTGTGGTCAAATGGAGAATAGATTAATACTGTTTGTCTTCAATATTTAATGTGTGCGTAATGTCTATTAGAAATAACTTAAATTGAATTAAATAAACCATTTATTATCTACGTTCCCATTGTCAAAGTCAGACGTGAGACAGATTGTTGTCAATAAGTAGCACAGAGGAATCATTTATATACGCGTCGTCTTTGACATTAGAACCTAAACATTTCTCAAAATGATTTTTTTATGATTTACGATCGAATTTCGATCGCTACTGGACCAGTAGTATAGATAATTAGTGCAGATAATAAATATAGACAATAAAATATCGATGAAAATATCGATAAAATGTCGCTAAAAATAATTAAACTTGTGCTAACCTATAGATGGTAGAATGGCCAGCGCACGCGCCGTGCGGTGACGCCAGTAACTCAATAGTACAGTATTTATTGCATCTTGTCGTACCACGCTTGATTGGTTACCATATGCACGTGTATTGTCAATGTATGTATGGTATCATACATTTGTTATGGTGTAGGGATAAGAGGCTTCATAAACAACACACGACTTCAAATGCTTATGTTACGCTGTTTTATTTAAAGATACATGGTGGTTGTTAAAAGTATTCATGAATAAAAAATATATATAAAATTATAAATACATTAATAGTTCAGAAACATTAATAGACCAGTCAGAAAGGCACTCGTAACACACATCCAAATCCAGATCACAGCCGGAATGAGAACCTGGATACCTCTACAAAATTGATCGACATATATGCGCGTCTAGGTTTCTAAATATATAATCTTTATAGGTCTAATAATTGACAGTAAGTCAAGTTGCATAAATAAAATTAAAAAATATTTCAATGTTAGATACAACATTGACTTAAATGTGACAGCTATTGACGTTACTCCATAGCGTTCTACAACGTGTATCATTTTTGAGAATATTCTGTTAAATTGATTATAATCTTTGTAAAGCATTATATGTCATAAGCGATCTACGTATCAAAAGCGAGCTTTTTAGATAACTCAAAACATTTTAAATCACAGTAGGTATATAACAAAACCACTCGAAGTCGGGCATTACGCAATAATTTCGTCCATTACTGTCTCGGCTTCTACGACAAATGAGTTTAGGCTATTTTCAAATACAGATTTTTAAACGCTTATATTTACAATAAACGTATTATTATCTCTACATTTTTGCATACTTATTTTTATTTCTTTCTTTACTAAAGCTTTAGTAAAGAAACAGCACAATATTGTGATGTAACTTGATAATATAAGTGTAAGTTTTTTTATGCGTTACTGTTTTGTAAAAATAGGAATACGTAGAGCATACTCTACCACACAAGGAACATAGAGTTCACCTAACCTATAACTGACCACATTCAAGTTCGGTTTAAACTTTAACCGATGTACAATATTAACATTTTAATTTTCTTTATTGGTGTCAATAGTATGTATTGTATGTATTCTTATTGTAACACTGCTGATGCTAAATTATTGTATTAAATTAAGAGAATTCACATTTCTACGTCGTATCCTATTTTATTCCAACAATTATACTAATTTTCGACTTACTCACGTTACCTACTTTCCTAGCATACCGACTGAACCGCATTTACACAGATATTAACCGCACACAATGTTGTATTAAGTTGTTAGGTACTACTCGGTGAGTCTAGTGTCAGAATTAAGCCTTTTTCAAACCCAACAAACATTGGGACGTTTAAACGCCCCGCGTGTAAACACATCAACAATGATCACGTGTACCGTTGTCCACGATACGCAGAACACTAATAAATCAAAACTTAAACGCCGGTTTATTCGTTGCGACTAGATGTTCTCTATGCAGCCACTTAAGAGCTTTTGTTACACCGTCGCGTAACATCGCTCAGTGCGTTCAGTGTGAGTTAGTGTAAGTATGAAAAGTATGTTTAGTATGAGTTAGGTACTGTACTCGTATGACAAGGGTTCTCACTTTGAGGAAAAACCCCTATCCAGCCATCGAAAAAGTGGTGACGATGATGCGGGAGAATATAATGCCATGTGTTTTTATATATTTTTTTCTCAAGTATGTAATATATAAGTATATAATAGCAGCAGTGACAGCCTAGTGGTTAAGAATTCAGCCCCTCACTCCGGGGATGCTGGGTTCAAATCCATGTCGCTCATCTCTTTACAAAAGTGCATTTTAAATATCAATTGCTAACGGTGAAGGAAAACATCGTGAGGAAACCTACACACCTTGGGATTAAAAAAAAATTCTAAGATGTGTATAGTCTGCCAACCTACACTTGGCCAGCGTGGCAGACTATGGCCTTAACCCTCTACATGAGAGAAGATCCATATTCGAACAGTGGACTTATAATGGGTCGATTATTTTTTTTTTTATAATATTGGCAATAGGGCCATCACCTATTCCATTGTGGGACTTAACATAACTGGAGAAACGTGGGGGTGTACTACACTCATCTGCCTACCCCTTCGGGAATACAGGCGTGATGTTAGGTTTTTTGTATAATATAACTATTCATGCTACAAGTCACCCTCGACACAGGCATATTAAGCGAAGATAAAGGATTTTAAGTATACTTAAATGTGCTGCTTTGCTAATAAATGTTGCTGAAAACATGCAGACTGCATTAAATTTTAATGAAAGAAATGTTCAGTTAAAGTAAGAATTTTCCATCATTCACCTGTGTTCTTTGTCTTTTAGAACAAACGTAACGAAAATGTAGATCATTTAGACGTATAATGCTTACAATTGTATCGAGATTTAAAATAGATTTAAGTTCTATTTGATGTCATTTGCAGAAAACTACGTCAAGAATTAAGCTAAATCTTTACGTCTTACTTCTATTTCGGATCAGAAATGTGCTTTAGTACCAGTCGTTT
>DWEC01002802.1:0-11274 GCA_018245735.1 Microceris miodesmiata
AATGATTAAAAGGTCGGAACGAAAATTTTCAAGATGGGTGCCATGCACAATATTATTTTTGTTTTAAGGCGAGAAACCAAAAGTCACAACAGTGTCCTGGGAGAGATTTCGGTTTGTTTGAGGTTTAAAACACCTTTGGTTTCCTTTCCCTACGTTACTAGGAGATCTCCGGAATCTCCAACGGAATGCACAGATGCACTACTGTATACCTACGATTGTCGATATATACTCGTATATTGAATGGAAATAGTTACCTTCTTGCAAGGCGAGCCGTTGCGCACGTATCGGAGTAGCGACTCCGCCATGTTGGCCGGCGTGGGCGTGGAGCAGCCTTCCAGCGCCGTCACTACGCAGCTGTTGAGCTCGTCGAACTTCTTGCATTGGTCCTGAAGAACATATTTATAACAGTTTAGTACATCCATAGTTATAACATCGAGCTCTTCAAAAAAAGCGTGTACAGAGTCCTTCAGAGCTGACAACGCGTTAGTACCTAATGCTCCTGGTCTTGCAAACGGTCATAAGCGATGGTGACCACTTATCATCAGGTGGCCCGTTTGTCTGTTTGTCAGCTTATGATTCTGACTCCCCAATCAGTCATTATCAATATAGTATTTACGTTTAACAAGTTAGCGAATGCAATGCGCTTTTCACAACATATTTGTTATACGAAATATTTTTACATCAAATGTGTCACCAATATGTGTGATCAATATTAACCTTTTCAATGTTCATTGTCGGAGACGAGTCTCTTTTTAGAACGACAAGACTATTTTAGAGAAGAAGCTTGGGGGTAATTTGTTTTTTTTAGTAAATGATCATCCTTACCAACTTTTCGCATTCTCGAGGTATCAGATTAAGAACACTAACCACTAACGTTCACCAATCACTAATTTTGCCCATTGCAGTATTAATTACATTACCACTATAACGGTCAAAATCATCGGCCACTTAATAATAGAATTATGTTCTCATGATTTTAATACAACTTACTCACTAATAGTTTGTGTATTGGCAGCAGACAAAATTATGCCTTATGATATAACTACCTGCATACCAGGGTAAGTAGTATTACATTGTTTATATAACATTACCTGGAGACTCAAATTCTTAATGGCTTCAATGTCGACAACGCTTTCCCTGATGTTCATAAAGCATTCGCGGATATCGCTGGTCTTGCTCTCGATACAGTCGGGACCGCCTTCCGCGATGAACACTGAAACACAGCAAAATATGGACATATACAATTATGGACTTTCTGAATCTGGTTTCTTGCTGACTTCTATCGTCGTGCTACCAGCTCGGAGGGTGGCCAGCTTTCGCCGAGACAAGATGCATACGATATTGTATACCGTATCGTATACCCGCGTATCGTATGTCGTATCACATGTCAGATAGCACGCCCTAAATTAAATGATCCCACCATACATTTAACTGACACTGGTTCTGTGGTTAATGAACCGGATTGCTAAGCGACAATCATTGGTTTCCGGACAGGAAAAACATCTGTATGATAAGCATTCATTAGTATGTGATCTTTCTTTGAATATCCTAAAATAATTACTTAATTATACACATATACCTACATACATTTACATTTGTAATATGTACTTATCTTATTTTAGCTTATCAGCCTTTTGATTAATAATACAGGCTCCCCATACATTGGCATCAGATGGTCGTGTAAGGGTATCTACCAAGTCATTGATTTATGATATGCAGCTAAATGCAAAAAATTTCAAAAAGTTGTAAACACTTCCAGGATTGTGATAACGTTCCGTTTACAGTTTATTCTCTGACAGTAAGGGTATAGGCGCGAAGATAGTGATCCCTCACTTAAAAACATTCATTTAGCTTATATTTAAAAATAATCGATAATTAATAATTAATTGATAATAAATGAATAACTATAGAAAATGTATTAAGACAAATTTTCATTGTTAGCATAAAAGCTGTTGCATAATAAATATATATCAACAGAGGTAACAGATAGAGCTGCTAAGCTGAGAAATTCGGATAACTATTCGAATTGAAACAATACTCACAAGCAATCCTGTCGCCATCCTTGTAGCAGATGAAATCGATGAGCTGGTCAGTGGCGTTGTTGATGGAATCGACTTCGTTGCGGATCTTGGCTTCCAAGCACGGGGACACGCCAGACGTGAAGCTGTGGATACAGGTCTTCAATTGGGGAGACTTGGCGCAGTACCTGTAATAATTCCGGCTTAGTGTCTTCACGTTGTTCACTGTGTAAATCATCATAGTATTAAACTTAACGGGTGAAGTGACTGATACAATATAGTAATGACCTTCAAAAAACATACAGCACTATTTTTAATATTTCTCTATCTTTAAAATACGTAATAAATGACTCATACTTCTTGAATACTTCGTCAAGTGAACCGATGGGCTTAGCTTCTTCGATTTCCTTCTTCACATCTTCCACATTGAAAAGACTCCTTACGCACTCCCCAAAATTAGTTACCGTTGTCTGTTAATGAAACGAAATAAAAAAAATTATAACATATAAATGATACTAATATTACAAAACCGTGGTTCACAACTACTTATCTTATAGAAACGATCATGTTATTTCTGTCGAAATTAAAAATTGTCATCTGTTTTTTCTTTACGAATCATTGTGTCTAGTACATTTTTTAAATCAAGTTCTAGTTATAGCAACATTAGCTTATTTAAGCGAAATAATATCAATATTTCACATTGATGACGACAGTACAAAATTACCAAATATTTTACAGCCATTATCAAATATAGATTTAGGTACTATATTTTAATGCCAATTTTGTTACTTCTTTGTGTTATACGTTACTATTAGTAGTTCTATGTAAACTGTCCCTTTTCAAAGGTTTAGATTACACAGGAACAAAAATCCATTGTTGTACTTATAAAACTGATTCTGATAAGTTCCTACGAGAGTAATTTGTATAAATTATTTTGTGAATCAGCTAACCAAAATTTTTCGCTAAACTTTAGAAACATTTCTGAAGCAATGGGTAGACAGACAGTTTAGGTGAATACAAGTCCCTCCAAACGAAGGTAGAAAGCGTTATATTACCATTACCACCCACCTCAACTTCATTGGCTACACCCTCGCCTGCGTTATTTTTGCAGTATTCCTTCACAGCACTCCTAATTTTGGCTTTCTGTTCGTCGGTAACTTGATACTCGGCCAGCACCCCTGAAAATGCCATTAAGTGCATTTATGTGAAGCACCGCAGGTTTGCAAGTATAGAAATATTTGGGACTCGCTGCTCTTTGCCTATCCCATAACGGATCTGGCGTGAAGATATTTATGTGTGTATGTGAAGTTTACTATAATTTAAACTTCCGAAGAGTGTGCAGCTAATATATTATGCAGTCTTATTCTCATACCTTAAACTGGAAGTTATTGGACTGACCACCGTTTGGATATTTTCCATTAATAATATTATTTTCATACGGCACGGCTATGACGGAATAGATTCAAATATACTGGCAACTTACCTACCTAGCAACCTTATGAACAGCGGTCAATTTAAGGATAATAATGTATGACAAACATAAATACTTCCAATAGTAGGTACTAGTATTCACTCATGTCGTTTGTATACTTAATTTTACGTTTATTTAAATATTTTAGTATCTTTAATTCTTCTTCGTCTTCGTCCATAACTACATAGTATCTGGCTTTAATGAAACATTTTTGTTACCATGCCTTAATAACAAAATCTTTCATCGGTAATCTATACCAATTGTGATCATTGCTATAGCAGCATGGTGCAACATTTTTACAAAGTTATAAAAATATACATAAATATAAATCATTAAACTTTTAGTAGGTATTATATAAAATAGTCTGGAAATTAACTAAACGACCATTTATTACTAACTGCAAGATAAAATATCTTAATAATTTTTATCTCTGGTCTGTAATTACCTATTTATCGTATACATACACATGAACTGTCAACGTGACATTAGACACCGTTATCAAGACCTTATAACCCCTTTTACACTTAATCATTATTTAATCCGAGTAAACAATTGCCGTTGTGTTATCTCGTAATGTTTAATAATTATTTAAAATTTACATCGAACGCGTCGAATATGATTGCATGTACTCATATTAAATATAGATACTTTTGGACATTCTCATCGTGTGGATCGATTTTAATGAAACAATAAGTAAGGACGCATTTTTCAAAACCACACCAATATTATTAATCAATTATTTTTTAATATATATAATAATACTTAAGATTCTATTTACTTAATAACTTCATTCTGGCGTTAAAAGTTTGTTCTTTTGTTATTCCAACGACAAGCAGTGGCTTTTACCTAAATGCGAGACCTATAGATAACCTACTTCTGTAGGTATTGACATGACCGCAGTAAGCTTTCGTTAACATACATGTGGTCAAACAGTTACAGGTTCTTTTAGCATCACATTTAAGATATCAGACAAGATGGTGAAGTCCGGGAGAGACGGTTTAATGCACGCATGAACTACGTGTGACCATATGTTACTGGCTCTCACCAATTCAATAGTTGACTCCGATGTATTTAGACCAAACAAAAGTTATGGAATAACAAGCCATGTTAGCTTTAATTTATATACTAGGGTTGAATTAACAAAATTTTATTTATAAAGCATTACGGTTCCGATATACATAATTCTCTTACTTGTCGTTACAAATGTCTTGATAATTATATTCCGAATGCATATAGAAGTTCTAATGACTCTCATTAATTTATTGATGCCGAAAATTTACATTAAACACTTAAATGTGACGAATTCATGACATCTCTGCAAGTTTAACGATGGTATTATTTTATGAGTATTTTTAATTAGTACTTTAATTATTTTTAAATTATATCTCTAAGCCCTATAGATATATGTATATGCATTAAATTTTGTGTAAAAATTGATAATTGTATAATTACATTTGAGGGTTTTTCATAATTTTAAATTTGCTTGCAAAGCGATGCAACAAGCTCATCCCTTTCGTAATTACATTAATTGTATTCTTAGAAATTTATGTATTAACTGTTTAAATGCAGTTTGAAACCTGATGGAATGACCGGAACAGAACCGGAACGAGTGGCACCGATTAAGTGGGCCTATGTCCAGCCGTGGACATCTAGAGGCAGATGATGATGATGATGAAATACAGGTTTATATACGTAACATTAAAACGTAACATCACGCCTGTAATCCCCGAAGGGATAGGCAGAGGATTTTCATCAGTTACGTTTACCTCTTATGGAATTGTTGGTGAGTGGTTCATATACGCGGCATGTAAGTATTGAAAATTCATTAGATTTCCAAAAAATATTTTAGTCACAATGTTTCAATCACAACGTTTAGACCACCGAAAAAATAATTAAATGACATGATTTGAAAGTACAATTTTGAAAGCAAAAACCGAGCGGAATTTTTATAAGTATCTCATACCTATTAAGTTTAATAAGATATCAGAGTCAATAATTATTCCGTTAATTTATTATTATCGTATTTCATCTTCACACTATTACCACGTGTATCGTACTGTGTGTTAATTTATACAATTTATCTAGAAAAAAAAATCTAGTTAATGTGATGACCAAAAGCTTAGAAGTCAACAAAAGAAATGGTTGCGTTTAAGAAAGTTGAATTTCGAGCTTGAAAGCAAATTAATGTAAACGCTGTTATGAAAAATGTATAATATTGAAGACATTTCGTGCATTACTTCGTCCGTCCAGAAATCAAACAAAATAATATTTTTCACGTATTAATAATATTAATGTATAATGCGTTTAAGTATTAATAATATTAAAGTGTATATAACAAAATTTTTTTTTTTCATGAATGAATATAAAATGCAAAATCTCAAAGGGGAAACGTTCGATTAAACCTTATTAGGGATTCAAAGAAATGAGCCCAAAATATCTGTTAAAAGCGTCCTCAACAGTATGACACTGTTGTTGGGTGGACGTAAATTGGTAAATGGCCGGGCACTGCACAGGAAGAGGGGCTGAGTTGAGTGTCCATTCGAGTACTTGCAACATAGTTAATACAGTTGCCAGTTACACATTACGACGAACGAGCGTATAAAGCTGTAGACTACATACGAAATTAGTATGACTTTGAACCGTAAGCAAGTCACATCACGATATAAAGTGTCCATCGCTAACTTGAACTTCTTATCGTGTAAGATAAATATTTATATGGTCGCTACCTATCAATACCGATACCAAATGATATATAACAGAATTGGTGTTGATTTAACGCGTTACTAATGTTAAAAACTGTCTATAGAAATTTTCTGTAATATACAATTTTACAAAATGCTTTCTACAAAATTCTTTATTAGCGGATCTGCTATTGACCGCCTGATGCTTGGTGACATTTATATAAGACATAGAAAAGTAAAAATTGAAACAACGCCATCGAATCCACTTTCTCTGAACTTTTACTATGCCTTAACGAACAAAACGTCTGTTCGATGTTTTAAGTTAAAATTGTTCTTTTCGAAAATGAACTACGACATCATCAGCGGTCAGTAATCTAAATCATAATATTCAAATACCTGTATTTACGAACACGATTAATGTTAATTTGTTTAATTAGATTACTCCTATTGAATATATATCTATAATATCTTTTAATGTGTTGATAATAATGGATTTTATTTCCTATGATTTTTATGTGTGACGCTAATTATTTGTTGAATGAAAGAAGTCCCAGTGTAATCTATGTATACCTATGTCATGGAGATGTTTCGTTTTTAGATTCGTACCTATGTTTTATTGTTAGTTTTCACGCGAACACGATATAATCGAAATATGTGTTAGAAAAGTCAGAACTTGAATATACTGGAGAAAGAGTATATGATTCTGCTTCTTCAAATAGTTTAGTGACAGAAGAAAGCCGTCCGGGATTCTTAAGTGTCTTTGTGCTCTTCAATTACCATTTCCTACATGGGTTGTTCTAGAAATAGAAGTATTCCCAACTGACAGGCTTTAGTTTAATGCTTGGATTTTTTTTTTTTATACAAGGTTAATAGTTACGATTGTAAATCTCACAGCGACTACTTAAATTTAAAACAAAACAATGTAAATTGGAAAATTTAAATAACACCCGGACCTACTGAAACTGTTAATATGGTTTATTAAATTAGTTTATAAATTCTAATATACCAATAAAAAGTCATGATTTAGTTAATTAATATCTATAGAATGTTAATAAACGACGTAATGAAAAACCTTGCCTGATTTTTTTTTCTATAATTTATTATCTATTTGGTGGTGGATGCTCTATTGTTATTAACAATAGCCGGACTTATTGCCAAGTGGCATTTTCTACCAGTCAGCCCATACGATGACGAAAAGTTATTTTGTAGAATTACAGACGTTAAAATAATTTGATTTCCGCAATCTTAATTGAAATGCATCGAACATTTCAAAGTTCCCAAAATGTCACGTTAACTTGCGCGATCTAATGAATGATTATTTATATTAGCATAAAAAATGACCGTATCGATCGAATGTATCGATCGAGGATTCATGTAAGAACTATTCTATCACAAGTATCATGAGAAGTATCATATCATCAGTAAGCTTTTGTGGTCATTGTAAGTGCCATTAATATACAATTGGTATCGCGAAAAACAAAGTCCTGGGTTACAACGTCGTAACGAATCGTTTACATATTGATTTCCATATCTTGGTCAAGATCTTCAGGGCCTTATCTTTCTGATCCTTTTTTCACGTAATTTTTTTTACAAGATACAGTAAAATTGTAAGAAAATAATATTTAAACTTATGTAACGATTTAAGTATTTTATTGTTCATTTTTCACTGTAGTTCTAGTCTATTTACTTAAGTAAATATATTTTTTTTGTTTTTTTGATAAATACGATATATTTACGAGATACGCTCATTTTCAAAAAGCTTATGTGAGATTGGAGAGGGAGATGGGGTTTGAGCAAAATCTCACCAGAGGGGCGGGAGGGTATAAAAAAATCTAAAATCACATCACGTAATTGATGGACGCCCCCTAGAAAAACATGTTAGTTTCGTATATGGCCGGCTTTATACTTATAGTAGGTATATAACGTCCGTAGACTTTAAAAATAATACCGTTTACACAAAAGCGGCAAGCGGATTGTCAGTAATGTACTTAACTGAAAATACATCTCATAATTAGGGGCTTATCGATGTAATCGTATTAAGAAAACCAGCGCCAATATCACATGCGAATTAATTCTTATGGCTTCTGGATTATTATTGAGTGGTTTCATGATAAAATTAACTTTGTATTTTAAAATCTAAATTTATAAAAAATATTTGCATGAAATTACTTAAAAATATATTATCAAAAATATAATTTACATTAGAATAACTAGTATTCAATTTTTGTCACATTAAATTAAATCCAAACGTAGGTATTGCTTACTAGGAATCAATGACAAAGTATTTACACTTGTTTATTATAGATTACAAAATTACATAAAATTTAATTAATTGGTAGTTTATTTACAAGATCTATATAGTATTTCATTATATTTGTACAATGCATACTTGGACTGAAGTGTCTCAAACTTTAAATTTTAAGTACTTCATTAAATATCTGTCTACTGTTCAATAATTTATTTTACTAAGTGCATTTAAAGAAAATAAAATTCTTACCAACAGCAAAAATCGCGACTAAAACAGTTTTCCAAAACATGTTTAATTCTATTTGGCTTTTCCAGGGCGTGCTTGTTGTACCAAAGCCAACTGACAACTGAGGTTCCACGGTTAATCACACTATATATAACATAAAGACTAGCTGTTAACTCCCAGAAGGAGCATATTCTGAACGTATACGACATTTTATCGTTCTCCTAAATTCTAGTCATTGGTATTAGGTAGGTATTAACCAACGGAAATCTAGAATAAGGACTATTTTAACGGTAGGTACCGTTTCGCACTTCGGTTTTTCGAATGTTTTATTTTCAGACATTTTCTGACAAATTTTCAAACAAAACAACCTTTAATAAAACCGCAAATTCAAGTAAAGAATCTTAACTCAGGGCTCGTTTCAATCCTGCTGGCCATGTTGGTTCTAATTTGACCCCATATTTTTCTGACAGTAAGGCCTTCTGGTCCCTAGCTAAGTCGATTGAGGTAAAGTTTTCGAAAACTACACTGCTTTCTTTGCTAAGATTAAATGGAACACTGGCCCATGCCGCGACAGATCACTTTCTTCATTGTTTGCTAAAAACTCATAACTAGATGATTCTGTGAATAAACCACCGCCTCCCTTACTCCATGATTGAAAATGACATGCGAGTATGACACTGCGAAACTTATTACAGGAAGAAAATCGCTTAATTAAGGAAGGAAAATGGTGAAATAACAGCAATAATATGATCATTGCAGTTTTTCTACATTTATTGTTATTTTCTTCTGTCACTTTCATTTTATATTTTAATTTTTCAGGTTAGCTGTCATTTTTGTGATTAGATGCCACTTAATTATTGCCACTTTATTATCTTTACATTATTAAAATTGGTCAATTCGTTGAACAGTTATCATTTAATTATTAACATTTAATTTCGAAATTATCATCATGAGTATAACAATGCTATACACGAACTGTGTCCACGAACTTTATGTGGCAGACCAACGCGAACGAAGCCGCGGGCAAAAGCTAGTAGTATATATATAGTTCTTATACAACTCTAAACGAACTGGTTAGTCTTATTTTTGCATGATGTCTATTTATATTTGCTGGATTTAAATAACAAACAATTATCTAGAGCGCAAAAAATCCGTGCAATTAATGCAAATCCGCACATCCATCCAACTTACTGTATCTTTGTTTCTAATCGTCACATTCCATCAGTGGCATTGAAAAACGTCAGTCAATACTTGACAATTAAACTCGTTTCCATTTGTGACCACTTCTATATACTAATCAGGCGAAATACTACCTGGACACGTAATTATTCATGTAACTAAGAATGCAGTGCATACTATGTTGTGTATATAAACCTTCCTATTTGATTTTTAAGGCTTACCACGGCTTGAAACGTGATATAAGCTAATGACATGACTTTTAAGAATTCAAGATCTCTAAACATAAATATTTACCATTTATAATACCATGCTTTTTTCACATAGGACAATTCATGAATGCCTATCCATCATAGAGGCGGCAAAGAACTACAGAACCAGGCAACGTGACTGGTCAAAGCCCAACCATTTGCTATGGTGTTCGCCCCTGACGTCATTTGTGGTAATCTTGGGTACTTTTTTCAGTCCCATTGTGTATTTTAGGGGCATGCGGAGATAATATTTAGCCTCAATATGCTCAAAACCTTGTAAGTACTGTTCGGTTTGATAATAGTTGTTTTCAAGTCTGTTATTACTGGTTATAAAAAATTAAAGAAATTAATAGATTCAAATAAATTAATCCCAAATAAAAAATTTAATTTTAAGCAATAATAGCAATTAAACAATGTTACTAATATTTTTAGTTACTAATATTTAGTACAATAGAAATTGTTGAAACAATTTCGATTTTTTATATAAAAAAAAACTAAGTTGCAACGGAGCAATCAATCGATACATAATATTTCGAATACGCAAACCGCAAGTTAAACAAGAATTAGGTATAACAAACTGAGAATAAGCCCCCGTATGATCGAAGGGATAATCTTAACGAGTGTATTGTCGCTCGGCGATACGGCGTTGTCTTTCGATAACATGGATTATCAGAATGTATTCTTTTCTAAAAAAATGGGAAAGAAAGAAAAAACAGATAGGAAACCATTGAGAAACCTTAATAAGGGTTCCAACTACCTAAAGATATTTCTCTTTCCTACTCTTCTTCTGAATACTTAAACGATAAGAAGTAAAAGCATGAATAGATCAACTACGACAAAGAATCAAGTAAATTTATTATGAAATGTTTTGAATATTTTGATTCTATCTTCTTTAGAATTTACTTCTGTTGCAATCATTGATAACCGATTGTTACCCGGTGTGATTAGTAAGCAAGCACAAACCATTCCAATTTAGTTGATACTGTTGATAGTGGCTGTACGCTTCAAAACTTTAATTATAATTAAACAATAGTATCCACATTTCATAATAATTACTATGAAATGTGGATGTAGACGGCCTAGACCGCTAATACAAACAGCTTTCGTACTTGAGGAAAAGATTTCACTAGGAAAATAATATCGTATTGTTTATTGTTCATTCCCTTTACTATGCATCATCCAATACAACAGAGGTATTTAAACT